>JAEQBH010002282.1:0-216733 GCA_016808115.1 Tetrastigma voinierianum | reverse complement strand
TCCTAATTAAGGGAATTTGTCCGAAAGTTTCTTGTCTTATTATTTCATATGTAGCTTTAGATTAATCATGATTTTGGATGATAACTTGGCTTCTTTAATCATGTACTCTTTTGTAGTTGTGCTAATCCTATAGCTTGACCCAAAATAGTAGGTCGAAACATCATGACTTAACTCTTGATTGTATCTCTAAACTCACTTATGAAATATTGTACAAAGAATTCCTCTGCGGGTTTGCCTCAATTTAGTAATTTGGCCTATTGGGTTGTCATACAGTACTCCGTATCCAAATCTTGTACGTCTTCCAATTCCGATCTTTAATCGAGGCCTCATGGCATTGGAACCAATCTAAGGCCTTAACCTCCAAATGTATAGAGATCAACGATCCCAACTTTCTATGGTTCTAAAACTTTATTAATTGAAATTAAAAAACCTTTCACACTTATACACCCTACCTTTAGATTTTCCCTTCCGGGAGTCGGAAAATTCAATTTAGAAAATTTGGTTTGGCTATACATGGAGCCTTGTTCTTGGTTTAATTGGGATTACACCACTATGGTTGTAGGGGTTCGTATGGAAGTTGGTGGTGTAATCACAGCAAACCAAGAACGAGACTACACCCGACATGCATACCCAAACTAGATTTTCTACATTAAAATTTCAACTTTACGAAGAGAAAATACAATAGGCTATGAGGTAGAAGTGTGAAAAAAATTTTATTTTTTGGTATAATGAAGTTATGAATAAGTAGCGATCGTCTCTATACATTTAAAAGAATAAACATGGATAAAATAACTATGACAACCTAAAGGAGAATTATAATCTAGGTATCTTTATTATATTAGCAAAGGTTGAGAATGGACCATCAATTTTTGACATCTATTCACTTTGTATATTCACGTTATAGTATTATGTGCACATAAAGGAATTCTAATTTAAAACATCCCGCACCCCATCCTATCCTTTTATCATTGAGTTAGGCCTCAAGGGCAAGAATGGACCATCTATTAAATCTTATATGATTCCTTTTAATTATTTCTCTAAGTAATCTACCATTAACAACTTCTTTCCAACTTTTATTGAAAAAAGAAACAAAAACATTCATGATATCTTCCCTATGGTAATTGGATTTATGAATCATGGTCAGGAAATTGTATGCGTTGCAAGGTATATTCGTATTGCAAATTTACAAATTTATGTGTAAAAATTTAGTATCCTTGAAAATTTGATTAAAAAATTGATCACATTGGTGCTTCTCTATGATCAAATCTATCATGGATTTGATATCGTGCAAATTGTTCGTTTGACTTGGGTATAAGGACGAAAGATTAATCCGACTATCTAGTAGCAGGTTCATTTGAAGTTTCTCTCAAGATACTAGAACCCAAGGGTAATGATTAGAGATATTGGGCATGGGACGATCCTTTTGTTTAACCACTTTTCTATCCATTGGGTTCCTCACTTTCACTAACTATTTCATCATCCTCCTTCCAATTCGACATATAAAATTTTCTCCTTCTATACTTATGTCTTGGTTTGTACCTTTCTTATCCCTTGTTTCTTGCATTAGTTCAACCATTATAAATTCATATTTTTAATAAAATAAGGCAATAGGTTGACAAATAAATTTTATTTTATTTTATTTATTTGTATTATTGAATAGGTTGAAGCATACCTTCACACATATGTTTTGCTTCTTTGATGTTATGTAAGGTATTATGATATATATAGTTTTTGTAAAACTAGAAACTAGATTTATTTTGTAGCGTCCCATGCTCCTCTAGGTTGAAGCCTACCTCCACATATATTGTTCGCTTCTTCTTTTTTTTGTTAGATCATGAGGTGTATAGAGCGGGTCCGTACACTCATGGAATGTATTTTTAAACAGTAGCCACAATCGGAAGTAATACGTATAGTGAGATGATTCTGAGGGTGTTAAAACTCTGCTTAAATCTATTACATTATTAGGAATTGAACTTAACAAAAACTAGATTGATTTTGTCATCTCACATGCTAGGGAACTAGATTGTAGGTTATTAGGAAATATGTAGGGGAATAGGAATATATATTCCCTTGATGACTTACTCAAATGATAAAGAAGTGAGATGAGTTTAAGGGAGATCGGATGCTCGAGTCCTTATAGGGCGTAACACTCTGAAAATATATTGCAAAGTGGATAGAAGTTTAAAAGAAAAAAAAAAAAAAAAACCTAAGATAGGTTTTGGGAGAAAGTTCCTAACACAAGTATATAGATTCATCTTAACCATGCACATGGCTGATGGAAGCATTTTAAAGTGTTAGGACCTTATGGGATAGGCGGACAATATAAAGGGTAGCTTTCAAAGTTGAGTACCCTCTTGAGAAAATGACAACTTTTTTCTTTAAAATAAAAACAAGAAAAATAAAACGTTTTTTTATAACATAATTAAGAGTTGTTTTTATTTGATTATACGCATAATTTTATTTTGTGAAATATTTTGGATCTTTGATTCAAACGTTTCATGGAGAAAGATTCTTTCATCGTTTGTTTCATCTTGTAAAGATTTTGCAAGAGATCATGGTTTCTAAAAACTCTAAGATATAAAAGCAGCATGATCAAAATATTGATCCACGGATGGCTCCGTGATCTTGATTCGTACAAAAATGCGGGGAAAATATGATGTTTTAAAGCCTAGGATCGAGTGACTTAATCGAAAAAGTTACTAGTTCATGATTTAGGAACCGAACCAATGGTCGAACCAAATTAAACCGGGACAGGAAAAGTCACCGGATGACTCAAACTAACCGATTTGGTTCCGTTTTTAAAACACCGAAAAATAGAGAACGTTTAATCGAGACAAAAAGCTCTCAAGCAATGGCAAACCTAGAATTTGATTTGGGTGGGGACAAGATTAAGTAAGATAAATTTTATAAACTTAGAAGTTCAACTTAACAATTTAATACTTAGATATTTCAGTGGGAGCAAAATATGGCATTTGAATTCAAAATGGGTGAGGAATTTATATATATATATATATATATATATATATATATATATATATATATATATATATATATATATATATATATATATATATATTGAACACAAAGAAACTTTCCTATTATATAAGTGATGAAAAAAGTGAGGTTAATTACCTTATAAGATGGCTAAGGATCCCTTCTTTATTTTCTCGTGAGGGAAACTTTCTCTTTTCGAAGACATCAATGGAACCACGATAACGAGAATCATTCTATATGTTGTCGGAATACAAGAACCTTAACTCTCTCATGGAAAACAAAATTCAAAAAAAAATGGGAGAGAGAGATTTGGGGAAACTCCTCTATGAACTAGAATAAATGTGTGCGTAACTTTATTTCCTATTTGTTTATGGTTTATAATTTCTGTCCCTAAAGGTTTCTAATTAACCTAATAGTTTACCAAATGTAAAGTACCAACATATATTAATTTTTATTTTAATAACACAGAATATTAATTTTTTTTTACTAATTATCACATAGTTAATATTATTTTATTAAATATTTCATAAATAAATTGATTAAGAAAAATTATTATAAATCCCTTTACAAATTCTAAATTAGGTAAATTTTGTAAGAATATTATTTTAGTTAAAGTTTCTTTGAAAAAATTGTTGGATAATAGATCCATATATACCCCTACTCTTCAACTAGATATTAATTACAAATCCACTACTAATTAAGTAAAACCAACAATTAATATTTTCTGATAATGAGAAAGATTTAATCATAGATTCCATACTGTGAACATAACGAGAACCATTCTATTGTTTACATGAACCTTAACTCACAAAAAATTTAAAAAAAAAAAAAAAAATGAGTTCTATATACTTTTTTGTGAGAGAGTTTTAAAATTCCCATGAACTATAATAAATGATAATAATTAGTAGTGAACTTTATTTCCTATTTGTTTATGGTTTATAATTTCTGTCCCTAAAGGTTTCTATTAACCTCATTGTTAATATAAAATACCAACATATATTAATTTATATTTTAATATCATCATAAATAAAATTATTATGAAAAAAATATCATAAATCCTTTACAAATCCTCAATTAGGTAAAGTTTATAAAAATATTATTTTTAGCCAATCATATTAATAAAGTTTCTTACAAAAATCGTTGGATAATGATCTCTCTTCAACTAGATATTACTTACAGTCATTAATGAACAACTAAGACCAAATTATTTAAAATCAAAATTAATGTTTTTATGATAATAGAAAAGATTTAATCCGTGAACATATCTAATAGAGAGAGGAAGGATTCTAATTTTAGTCTAGAGAGTTTATAATTCTAGTTTTAGTCAGAGAAGATCTCCAACTAAATAAAATATTAATATATTTTAATAACACAAAATATTAATTTTTTTTACTAATTATCATATACTTGTTATTATTTTATTAAATATTTCATAAATAAAATGATTATGAAAAAATATCACAAATCCCTTTATAAATTCTAAATTATGACATTAATTTTATAAAAATATTATTTTAATTAATCCTTATTAATAAAGTTTCTTACAAAATTGTCGGATAATGATCTCTTCAGCTAGAATCATACTTGCAAGTCCACTAGTAGTTAAGTCAGATAATTATTTAAAATCCAAAATTAATTTTTTACTATTATCATATACTTGTTATTATTTTATTAAATATTTCATAAATAAAATAGTTATGAAAAATATCACAAATCCACTTTATAAATTCTAAGTATGACAATTTTATAAAAATATTATTTAGTCAATCATATAAATAAAAGTTTCTTACAAAAATTGTTGGATAATGATCTCTTCAACTAGATATTACTTACAAGTCCACCAATAGTTAAGTAGAATAAATTAATTAAAACCCAAAATTAATATTTTCTAATTTTAGTCCAGAAAGCTTCTAATTCTAGTTTTAGTCGGAGAAGGTCTCTTCTTGCTTAGTACAAATATGGAGGCCTAAGCAAAAAAAAAAAAAAAAGATTTCACAAAGATAATTTCTTCAGATCGACATGGACGACGATCATCCGGAGTTTAGGGATTGCTTTGATAAGAATGGGAAGATGAAGCGTTTGATGAGAGAGAAAGCTCTCAAGAAACCTTCTCATGGAGGAGAAAAAGAAAAACCAGAAAGAATGATCAGTCGAAGTAACGAAACATTGATTATCAGAGAAAACGATCATCAGGAGTTTAGGGATTGCTTTGATCGGAAAGGGAAGATGAAGTGTTTGATGAGAGAGAAAGCTCTCAAGAAACCTTCTCATGGAGGAGAAAAAGAAAAACCAGAAAGGATGATCAGTAGACGTAACGAAACATTGATTATCACAGAAAAGAATGAAGAAGAAGAAGAAGGTTCCAGAAGGCCGCCACCGAAGAAGTGCCGTCTCCATGAAATCATCGCAGTCACAATCGACGAGCTAGACGATCGGTGGGAGGAAAAACAGCGGATTAAAGCTGGCCTTGACGATCATCATCATCATCATCATCAAATCGGAGGTGTTCTTGATGGAGAAGGAGGAAGCACGGGAAGGATTTCCAAGGCTCGGATAAGAGAGATGAAGGGGACGAATCTGATTCTCGTTTTGGAGAAGAAGCTCTTCAAGACGGACATCAGGAAGGTGGAGAACCGGTTGTCGATTCCGGCGAACCAGATCAGAAAGGAGTTCCTGAGGGAAGAGGAGGAGGAGATTCTCAGGGCGGGGGAAGGGATGAAGGTGGTGCTTATACAACCGTCTCTTGAAGTGTCTACGATAACGTTGAAGAAGTGGAAGATGAAGACCACGTGTTATGTGTATGTTCTAACCACCCAGTGGAATTCGGTTGTGGTGAGGGAATCCCTGCAAAAGGATGATATTGTTCAGGTATGGAGTTTTAGGGTTGGGCGGGAGCTCGGATTCGCTCTCGTTAGGGTTTAGAATAGATGGAGACGGAGAAGATGACCCTGGCCACCATGCATGAAATAAGTCAACTTTATCCATGGAGTTTTGTCTCATTTGTTGTGTGAAATTTTATTTGCTATTATGATAATGAACACCTTCGATTTCAGTCAAGTTTATTTTCCACGCAAAATTTTAGTGGAATTACGATTTTTTTTTTTTTTTACTTTTATTCAATTTGCATAATACATTTGAACAACAAAGAAAAATGTGCCAAAAAAAAAAAAAAAAAAATGAGGTATTTTTCCCACACATTTTCCATTCTTACAAAGAATTGACCATGACCGTATATTTGAGAATTGAGTTAATGAATCCGAGTAATTTGGAGTTAATGCAGATTTATATTTCGCATAAATATCAATAACTACACAAAAGTAAATATGTTGGCTTTTTATTTATTTTTTTCATATTAAGGTAGTACTTTATTCTTAAAAATATATCTAGAGTGGTTAAGAAGTGAGGCAGACGTAAGAAGCGAGGGATCTAGGGTTCAGTCGTAGCTGCAATGACAATTTTGTGAATTACAAAATCTTATATTGTTTAACATGAGGATTATTCATGGATTCTATGATATCTTTAAATCAGCCCACTTTATTCTTGGAGTTGGCGCCGAGGGTAGTAACAATTTTCTTAAAAGTATAGATACTCATGCCTTTGACAAAAAATAATTAAATCTTATATTTTATTTAGAAAAAAAAAATCAAGGATTTTAGCTTTTTTTTCAATTAACCAAACATAAACAAAATCTAAAAACAAATTACTTTAGAAATTACAAACACCTTTTTGCCTCTATTAATTTCTCAATATGTGCTACTAAAAAGCAATTTATAATGAGTCAAGTAGGATATTAATATACAGACATCTCTTATAATTAAATAGATGAAACAAGAGTTTCGATATTCTATATAAAAAAGAATATTAATATTGTATTAATTTTTAAAGGAAAAATATTTTAATTGATTGGCTGTAATAGATCGATAAATCCCAAATACAAGTGCTAAAACCAATACAAAAGATAAAAACGATATACAGGTTATTAGTATAATAAATCGGCGTAACACTTACAAAATTTGATGGCGACTAGAAAATCTCTTCTTTCCCGATTCTTTGACATCACCCAAGGCCAATAATATGATAAATATCTAAAATTGATTGAATCAGCACCTTGTTTGAATTGCCCCCACACAAGTAAAGTAACTCAAACTCACGAAAGCGATGAAAAAGCAATACATCGGAATAAGCCAATAATAAATCGAGCGTCGTAATAAAACCAAGAGACAATAAAAGCGTAATAAAACAATGACGAAAAAACTTAAATCTTTATAGAATAACCACTTTATCAAGAGATATACTAAAAAAATTAGGTGTAGAGGGGTTATTTCAAGCAAAAAAATAGCCGAAAAAATTGATTGAATCCGCTTTACTTGTTTGAATTGCCCCCACACAAGTAAAATATCGAAACAAAATGATGAAAAACACTACATCGGAATAAGCCAATGACAAATCTAACGTCGTAATAAGGCGGCGACAAACTAAAGCATGATAAAATGGCCAATGAAAAAGCAACGAAGAGCCTGAAATTTTCATAGAATAATAAAACTTTATCAGAAGTCTTATTTGAAAAAAAAAACCCAGGTGTAGAAGGGGTGATTTCAAGCAAAAATGGTGAAAATCCTTCGCCTAGGACAATGAGTAGGTAAAGAAGAAAAGAGAAAATAGGAGTGAGGGTTTCTCACAAATACGAATTATTCTTAAACCAATTTTTATTGTATTCCATTTTAAACATTATAGATACCTTTATTTTATCTTTATCATTGTTATGCTTTTATTTTTATTTAGCTCAGTGATAAAACGTTGATGTTTTAAACGGGCAAGGGCATAGAAGTAGGATTCCCAAATTCGAGACTTAGTGAGTATTCACTGCGCGAAACTAAAGTGTATTAAAAAAAAATTCTTCGTATGCCTTTTCCCTTAGTCATAAGGAAATAGAATTTTGTTAGTTTTAGCTAACTCAGTTGATCAAAGTTTAAAGTTTAAAAACACAAAACATCGAGGAAGGGACGGTTTTAAATTCGAGTCGGCAGCTGATTCTTACGATTATAACCAAAAAAAACTTTTAATAAATTTTTTTTTTTTTAAATGTATAAAGTCGTAGATTAAAAAAAAAAGTGGGCCTGGGCTGGCAATGATACCACTAGGTGTAGCAAACAAGGTTGTTAAATTCTTCCAGCCTCCAGCCCAAACATGAATCCTAATTGTCAAAGACCAGCCCAGAGAGGCCCACATTCATTCCTTTTATGTAAACTCAGGTCCATGCTAAGCCCAATCCAACAACAGCTGGGGAGAGAATCTAAGGAATACAAAAAATGAGGCTACTATATTTGAAGGATATTGAAATCGTATACATAAATATGCCCTGCTCAAATCCTATAGCTTTTATTAAAAAGCTTGAAAGATTATGGGAAAGAAAATAAGAAAAAATAAAAATAAAAAGATAAATTACAAGCTCTCATTGAAGAGAAAGAAAAAGAAAGAAAAGCAGAATTAGCAAGACGAACTGTGCAATCACTCCTTCGGAGAAGAAGAAGGCGATGACAGACAGGGCGGGGTTAGCGTCGTTCCTTGCGGAGAAACAATGGTGTGTGTTGTGTGTATTTAAACCTCTAATTCATGAATTTTCTGCAGTTTGGAGCTTTACACAAACAGGGGACCTTGCATTCCTCTGGTTCATCGGGATCGAACAAGTAGTCGTACCTGCAAAAACAAATATTTGAGAAAAAAAAAATGTAATGGTGATTCTTCCCTTTCATTGTCTGAATCTGAATAAAAATTGAGAAAAATGGCACCCAAGATTCAAGTTTTGAGATAGAAGCTGGAATTCCCTACTTTGTGTTCAAACAAAATGTCTGCAGACAGGGCTGCTTTTAAAGCAATCGATGTACAAAGCAAGCAAGCATCAATGAATGAGCCTATCTACACTGTTTGGTTCTTGGGAATTTGAAGGAGAAAAATAAAAAGTTAGGGGAACAGATACCATTTTACTCTTGTTTAATTGTGTATGAAAATTTTGAAATAAAAATTAGTGAGGAATATAAGGGTCTATTTAGTTCCTATTTTTGAAAAAATTTCTTAAGAACAGTTTTTGAAATACAGAAAACACTATTTTGGTGTTTTCTGAAAACAGTTTTTGTTCTCTTGATTTTGTGTTTTCTATGTTGTCTTTCTTTTCCTATATGGCATATTTCGTTCACTTGTTTTTAGAGCAATAACCAGTTTTCAAAAGCCCAAGGCCCAAGAAATTTTGTTGTTCTGTTTTAGCCCCATTGTATATTCCAGCCAATAACAAAGGAGAAACAGCGTTTAGTTCGGGTTTTACTATTCAGAAAAACACAAAAACACTAAATAAAGATAAAGAAAGAAGCAGTTTCAAAGAACACCAAAAATGGTGTTCTACGTGTTCAGGCCCATTACCGAACGATTTAACAAAAGCACAGCAATGCAATTTTCTCAAACTCATCCCCTCCGGTTTTTGTCAAAAGAAATTAGGAAGGGAACCTGATTTACTTTAACCAAAAAAAAAAACCCTCATCCTTTATCACAAGCATGAAAATTTTCTTCCTTCCCACATTCCAAAAATCAAATATAAGATGGAAATTCAGAAAGAAAAAAAGAAAAAGAAAAAAGAGATGGGAAAGTACGATTAAAGAAATGCATACGTTAGCTCATCCCCAGCAGCAACGTTGGTCTTAGCAATAAGCACAATTCTGCTCTCATCATCACCCACACTCATGATCCTTGCATAGCAGTTGGGGCAACACTGTATTCTTAAATATAATTTGGATTAATCAGAAATTCATCAAATAATAGATACATTTTGAAAGGCTCCGTTTAGAGCAGGAAGAGTAATGAAGAAAAAAATGCTAAAATGATTTTTCTCATGTTTATAATAGAGAAACAAATAAAACATATAGAATTAATTTATTAAGTTTAAACCCACTTTATATTTTCCTTCCACTTTTTCTTACTATTTTTTTACTTAGTACTTTCCGGGTTCCAAACGAACAACTCAAGTGAATCATTAGGTCAATTCTTTTTGCAACTATTAAACTGCCAATCGATGTTCAGGTAGTTGGAACAAGTTATGGAGGGACACGATCCTAAATAAAAAAAACCATATGATGTCGATAAGAATGACTTACTGAATGGTTGATTAGGCGGGCGATGTTTCCTTTATCTGTAGCATCAACTACCACTTCGTCACTGATCTTAAAGAGCTGCAAATACAACAATATCAATTTATTTCAATGATCTAAAAGAAAGAAAAAGAAATGAAAAAGTTTTGGTTGTTCTTGGAGGTCTTTTAGAACACAAAGAAGAGTTGTGAAGAAAAAAAGACTCACATAGCAGTCTTTTCCTTCTGATCGGTAGCGTGCCTCCCTCAGATCTGCAATACTACGCCTCACTTGTTCGCCTCGATATTCAAGAACCTAAGAACAAACAAACAGATGGTTTCAGAAATTTATTTTTAACTCAGCTCATTGCCAAAGATCGAGCTCGGGAAAATCTGGAACTTTTAGGCTATGTTTAGAACCCGGAAAATGCTAGGGAAAGAAAAAAAAAATACTAAGAAAAATGATTTTCTCATGTTTGAGTTCATCGTGGAAAATATAAAAAAAAATCAAATATAATCAAGATTACTCAAAATTTTACATATTTTAAAATTTCTCAGTTCTTGTATAATAGAGAGCCCAAGTGGTTATAAACTCATAAAAGCCAAAGCGAAGTAACTTAACGATGTGGGACTCGGAACGAGTCATAACAATCCATCCCTATTTCAGAACCGACGTCCACGGCGGTTGGTGATTTCGTGGACCCCACGAGTAGTAGCCCTCCCACAACTCCGTGGTGATCGTGGTGACTTCGCAGATCCCATAGGTAGCAGCTGTCCCACAATTCTGGGACGAGGGTCATCCCCAAGTACTGAACTACTCTGATATCACCGCTACAACCACTTGGGTAGAACTTCGTAGCTAAAAGCTAATAGTTGTCAAAGGAGGGGGCCAGAAGGTAAGTCGTAACCTTGATGTGGGACTCATAATGGGTCATAACATAAAGCACCTATAGTTTATTAAGGGCCCAAAAGGCACATGAACTCAAGAATGATTCCTTAAACTTCAGTGGGTAAAAGAAGAAACAAGAAATTTCCTTCAGGAACTACACTGTAATTAGAGCTTTTAGAGTACATACCATATCTCCTTCTTGAATAGCTCGTCGTGCAAAGAGGCCCCACCCATGTATTCCAGATCGGCCGAAGCAAACCCTATCATTTTCAGTCCTCTGGGGTCGTTCATGGATGAATGCATACAAAATAAATAAAATCGTCAAATTCAAGAGCAGTGTGAGTGAGAATCGCTGAACAGAAACGATGAAAATTTACCTGTAAGTGGTAAAGTCGATCCCTGAAAGTAGAAAAACCTTTAGGCTCCTCCACTTCCTGTTTGCAGAAAAGAACATGTCACTCTTACAGTGATTTTCTATTTGATGCAAATTGAGATTATTTGACGTGATATAAAAAAGAAAAGAGAAGGAATTTACTCTTAAGAATTCAAACTCCTCTGTGCACTCAAGAATGGTGGAAGGGGCCCCTGACGTGGTGGGCAATGGCCTCTTCTACTGTCCTCTAACAAGCAGAAAAAAAAATATATAAATGAGAAAGAAAGAGGTTAAGAGCAATGTTTTAAAAATTGGACCGATGACTGAACCGAAAAAGTTACTAGTTCACGGTTTAGGGACCGACCGGTTCGGTTCGGTTTTTAAAATAGTGGCTTAAGAGGCTCATTTTAAGCACAAGGAAAAATAATTCATTAAAAAAATCACAACCAAATAATTAACTTAGGGTGGTTTTGAGGAGAAGGAATTGTGACAATTACAGTTATTTTTAATATGGAAGAAAAATGAACTTTCTGGGAAAGATCTTTGTATATATAGATATCAAAATTGAAATATGAATGGCATAACTAATAGCTCTTTTCTCTTTGCTTGTTAAGCGACTAACTCTTCTAAGCTTAATCTTATAGGATTTAGGTTTAATATAGATAACATATCTTTAACACACCACTCGCTTGGCGTGTAGCGCCGTACCACATACGTGGAGAGTGGAATAAACAAAATAGAGAGATTACATCGTGAACTTTTCCAGAATCAAGCAAACGAGAATGAATTGCAAAGAGGTGGCTCGAACTACGGGCCTCCCGTAAATCAGGCTCGTCTGATGTTAAGCGACCCTGACTCTGCCCAAAGCGCTAAAGCTTGTAGGATTTGGGTTTAACATAAATATCATACCTTTAACACATTCAAAGGAGATAAAGGATCAACTAGTTCAATATCCTTGAAATATTGAATTAAGATAGCAGCATCTGGTTTTTCACCAAGCAAACAAGAACATGCACAAAATCGAAGGAAAAGTCTTAGGTGGCGTTTGTTTTTTTGGCTTTTTGCTAAAAGCTAAATAGCTTTCGGCGTTGACTATTTATTTTTAAGCTTCGTAACTTATTCTTTGAATAGAAAAGCCAAAATATTTGGCTTTTTGGCTAGTTCTTAATATTTTTCTATTAAGAAAAACATATATTATAATATAAAGAAAATCATGTGCTTTATGATCCGATTGAAGCTCTCATAGTCATTTCATGCTTATTTCGTTTTAAAATTTAGATAAAAATTAAAAGATTGATTATTTTAGAAAAAACAAACGACTGATTCAATTGAAGAATAAGCGTTGGGCCAGTATAAGTAACTATTTAGATCCAAGAGTGTGCTAAAAACGAAGAACCTAGCAAATTGCAAAAACCGAGGAATATATATAAGTTACATATGTGGTACCGCCCAGTGATTGATTTTGATGCTACAAAGATCAGAGCACCGCCGTGAGAGAATGGCTCAAACTCGCCGGTATCGGGTGTAGGAATGCGTTCCAGGGATTCTATCTGTTGGATAAAATTAATATAAGTGGGACTTAGCACATTTTGGATAAGGCTTTTGGTAGAAGCGCTGGGGAGTTTGAATGATTAAAACATTATCGAGTTGGAGCCACTGCACGAAACAAAAACATGAATACGAAATTTTGAATAGGTTGTAGAAAACACAAGGTGGTGGAGTAGCATATGATATGATGGTACCCAGGCTTAGGTGGAATCCAACCTAAAAGACCAGCAGTAGGTGGGCATACCGAGAAGCAAGTAGCGATGCAAATTTCATGTGGAACGATATGGGATCGTATCATTCTTTTACCCGTAGAGAATCAGACGTCAGTAGGCGGCTCTCACTACGGATAGCTTTCATAGACCCTCTCTTAGGGCTGGTAGCACTCACCGGATAGACATTTCTCACTCTGTAGGTTCTCAATGACAGCATCAATGATGGAGTATTCAAAACTCCGATTAGAGAGCCAAACCCGAACCGCCTATTGGGGTGAGAGAACCTCTTAAGCTAAGTACCACTCCCAAGAGGAATTTCATGTGGAGCAGGTATGGGATTGTATCATGAAACCTATTAAACAGCAACTCTCCTAAAAGCTCAAATCTTGTAAGATTTTGGATTACTATAGGAATATCATGTAAACATCTTCCCTCATGTGGCATTCCCAAACGTGGAGAGTCAAGCGAGCCATATAAAGTTCTCCATGGACTTTTAAATCAACAAATGAGGAATAAATTGCAAAGAAGTGACTCAGGCTTCCGAATCACGAGGACTCTATAAATCAAGCAGAAACTTGTCTGTATTAAGCGACTTGACTCTCCTAAAAGCTTAAACTTGTAGGATTGATTTAATATGAGATATCATGCCTTTAACGAAAACCATCATGTCCAAACATCGCTTCAAGAGTTTATGTATGTTTGCATTCAAATGCATGTATGTGTATAGAAGTCAATGAGGAAGCTATATTTTCTCGAGAGTTAAGACTCAAGACCTGTGATAAGCACAATATGAAACCATCTTTGTTATCGTCTGCCATTTTCACCAAGCTGTGCAACTGCAATTTAGAATGCAACAAGAAATGTTAAGAAATTCTGAAACTAAAACATTCAAGAACATAAACCCAAAGGTCAGATTTGCAAACTGGAGTGCTGATATATTCCTACTATATGATGACATATGAATGCTACATGAAATTCCATTAAAATGCTCATGGAGTAGTCTATACAAGACTTCTTGAAATCGGAATGTATGTGCCTATACACACATCATGCCAAGCTTTAAGATGCAAAATAGGAAACAATGTTAGACTTGAGACCCTTTGGTATTGTGTAGATCAACCATATGATAGGGATATATATAAAATAAATAAAATTATGAATAAAATACAAAAAAATTAGGCTTAGAAGGCTCCTTGGGAATCTACCCAACTCTTTAATGTAATCAGAGTAAGAAATTATAAGCAATAAAAAATTGAGAGATAGGCATACAAACAATGCCTACAAAGCCTTAAAAGCTTCTTTATCAATGAGTTACCCCAGTTCACAAAATATGATTAAATAAAGGGGATATAAAGCACAACAACAAAAAGGAATGCAGCAACTCTGAACGTAAGAGGACTTCTTTTTGAGGTTCTTAAATGACCAACTTTCGTAAAAGATCAAGCTTGTAGGATTTGAATTTAATATGAATATCATGCTTCATACCTTCCCTCACGCGCATGCGGCTTATACCGTGCACGTGGAAAGTTCAGTCTATTATGGACATTGAATCAACAAACGGAGATCAAATAACAAATTTGCAGAGAGGGTTCAAATCTAGGACCCCTTGTCAAGCGAAGTTACGTCTGTGTTCGCGACCAGGCTCTCTAAAAGCTCAGTAGTAGGATTTGGATTTAATATGAATATCATGTTTCATAGAGGTGAAGTACTCTTTAAACTACAGTACTTTAAACAAAAAATTTTAATACAAACAGACAGCAATGAGCATCTCACCTCCATACGATACCCTGCCCTTGAAGCACACATTGCATGGTAGTAAGTAGAACACTTGCAGCACTGTGTGCATGAACCATGTATTTGCTTACAGATTACGCAAATCTGAATTTCATGAAAGCAAAGCAAATTCAAGGTCACGTGGCTGAAGATTTACGTGATAAGAAAACGATTAATTATTAACCACCATGCAAACATTTCTAAACTAAGATGAATCAAATCAAACCAGATTCACAATTGGCCACATTATGCATTCTTAGATAATCTTTTCTAATGGCATAATTCTTCTACATAGTAAACTTAAATACAATATTTGATATCTATCCTAATGGAAGACAATCAAGATTACAGTATCATGATTTGAAATGTAACTAGCTAGAACTACTAAATTAAAGATTACAATCCCCGAGAGATATCAAGGTTCATACGATGCGACAATTTTTATTGAAAAAAGAATAAAGAATGAGGAGAACATGACAAGATTTTACCTACAGAGGAGATGAATAAGAACACATGTGAAGCAGTTGTGACTAGAAGTTTAAACAAGATGCTTTACCTTTATAAGAATTTGACGGAATGCTCAAAGATTCAGAGCAGGCTCCATCTTTTCATCGCTTGAGAAGGAAACTTCGGGTTGAAACCAAGCACAAGTGACATGTACCCATAATGGCTCGACATCAGTTGGCTTTAGCGCACCACCTACGAGAGAAATTTAACAATAACAAAATCAAAGAATGTTCTTTCTTGTGGGTAACACTCTCCAAACCAAAAGAAACTCCGGAAAAAAATTCTGGACCAAAGTCATACACATCTTTAAAGGGAAGAGAGCGAAGATTCTATGTAACTTTGATGTTGAAGTAACATCTGTATTAGTTAGTAGGATGAAGGCATGTAAACAACAATGGAGATTTTACATAGGGGAACTAAAAGGAAAACAGAAAAGTTTTGACATGACCTTTATGACAAAACGCATCCTTCCCGGGCATTGTCAGAAGGAAAACATTATTCATTGTAAAACTGCATAAATATAAGGATAGCCAGTCAAGGTTTAACATTTCCTATAACTTGAGATTCTGCTCAATCTTCAGAGCATACCTTTTACTGGACAAAGGCAACACTCCTGCTCAATATCAGGTGTTTCACATGCCCTGCAAACCCATGAAGTGAAATCTCGAACATTTCTTGCCCCATAACACTCTTGATGGACAGCTATCGATCTGGTATAGCAATTCAAAAAGTTATATAATTAACAATATTTCTTCAGAGTACTAAATGTAAAATCTCAGACAATGAACAAATCTCTTATGTTTAGCAGCTACATGGGTAGAAGATTGAAGCAATAATAAGAGAGGAGCATCCGATTCATGGACTATGATTCAGCATTCAGTGCTCACATACAATGCATGGGTATGACAAAATCATTGGATGACAATGATGATCCCAAATGATTATGATCTGGCAATATGTTCAGTTATTGTGCTAAAGGACAATAATGGAACTAGCTACTCAGACACAAGATAGTCTAAACTCAATACCGGTTGCATATGATGATTTTGTTGTAGTCCCAATCTTCATATCTACTTACAACTGTCGTTCTGTTGTGTCCACCTCGCAGGAACAGGCTCATATTTTCTGTCACAATGGAAGTAGGAATGAAATCAGTGACAGCTGCTTCTAAAATATCTCTGCTGCAAATGCAACTAAAATATCATGGCCAATAATATAAACAAACGATAAAAGAGCTATACCTTGCAGAAAAGTAAGCAACTTCTGCCTTCGTTCTCTTATAGAAGGTCGTTTAGGAGGGTTAACAGGAACAAAACCATTATCATGATCTTCAGCAACCTGAAGCATCTGCACAGTCAAATATTATTGTATTGGAAATCACGTATGTACAATGCCATATACATTGAAAATCAGTAAATTTTAGGGGATAGAGAATCACGCTTCAGAAAATACACAAGGAAATAAGCAGCGCATTCAGTAAAGCTCTCCCACATTGAGAGGGAGATTCATATCAACCATAAAGTACGAAGAATATGTGAGGAAAATCCTCAGCAAGATGACAGAAACCCTAACCAAGAATTACACAAAATACCCAAAGAATTTCTCCTTGGGCCAAGAAGTCCAATTAATATGAGAATGCAAGATTTTTAAATCACTAAGGTTCACTCTGAAGGTTTGTAGTGAAGAAAAATAAGTCATGTGCTCATCAAAAAAGAAAAGATGGAGCTGTTCTCACACCCAACAGTTTCCAGTCCCTCGCTGGCAGCTCAACTGAAAGATTCTCCGACTCCCATATGAGAGATATGAGCACTAAGCTTTACCAAATACATGGTTCCAGGACAAGGGGTTGCACATCGAAAATTTTGCCCATTGCTTCAAGGCAGGCCTAAAGGGTTTCCATCTTATTGGGGAAAAAGATCTTGCAACACTTTCATTTAAAACCAATGGTTCCCCATTCCTCTTAAATCAACATTAGACTTCATGTAGCTACATCCATGACTAAGCCTTACCAAGATAATGGTATCTCCTATTACAATTTGCAATGGAATCTTAATATGAGGAAGGCTTTTGCAAATACTGATCGAAAATTTAAAAGTTAGGACATCAAAATCAAAAGAAGAAAAGAAAAATCAGAGGCTTAATAAGAAAACATTGTCAAAACGGAGTACTGCTTCCCCCCTTCCCGGCTTCCCCTCACCAAATTTTCGAAATTTGGGGAAAAATGATAAAAAGGGGTTAATGATTTACAAATATTAGCTACTGATATAAAAGTACACTTCTCCATAAATAATTGCATTTAAGCATATTGAGACAGACTACAAAGATAACAAAATTAGCATTTGAAAAAAATAATAATGTAACACGAACCCATTGCTCCAATGACATCATGGAACCTTTTACCCTAACACTTGTCTTCCAATTTTCCCCTTGGAACCTGTATAGCTCCCATTCAGTAAGTGATTGCTTTTCGATCCATGGGATCCACACTTACACACAACTCTGAAAGAAAATAAAATATGAAGTTAATGAGCCCATTGATCTATCTTATTTGAACAACAATATATGTGTTTAATAAAATACAAGAGAAAGGAATAAAAGCAATTATATAATTCTATTATCCAAGTCTAAAAGCAATCTTTGGTAAATTAACTATATTGGCAAAAATAATTCTCAAATTATCGCCAACTCCCACATATCTAGGTCAAGCAATTTCCACAACCATGGCAAAATTCATTTCAGGAAAAAAAAAAAAACTCAGATCTAAATCAATGACAGTATTCTTTACGAAATTAGAGACTTGCATTGCTATTCTCAATTTCCACTGTGCCAAAATTCATAGAAAAAAAATGTAGTCTGAGTTATAAATGATGACTCTGTAATTCACCTGAATTTATCTGCCAAATGTCCAATAATCCCAGATACTTTCAGACTCCAAAAGCCAACCTCACATACCTCGAATATAACTATGAAAAGCACCACAAGGGAATATTACAAGCCAAATTAAAGGTGCTCCCAAGAAAAGAGCACATGTAGTTTTCTTTTAATCTAATGTAATATTTTCGGTGAAGAGATGTACTATTTGTTCTTTTCCATCTGTGAAAAAGGAAAAAAATAACTCCCCATTTATGATGTCAATAAAATTGGACAACCATGTTATAGGGAAAAAAGGTATCTCCTCAGATAGATAATTCTTCTCTCTTTTTTCCTCCAACAAAGTTCTATTTCTACCAAATTAATAGGAGGCTGCATAACAAGGTAATTCAATGTGAAACCCCCATTTCAATTTGCAGGTGCTTAGTTTTAATAATTCCGACTTGAGCAACAAGAATCACGAACGAGGGTTTTAGGAGGGAGAAAAGGAACCAGATCACCATTCTGGAATTAACACATGCTGGCAACAGATAGTCCAATTGCTAAATTCCTGAGGAATAGACTCTTGGATTTGCCATTTGGCAATAGCCCAGTGTAACAAAGAGAATAACTCTAATTACAAAACAAGTAGTCAAGCTCATTCCTTTATGGCCCAGCATTTTTCTGTGGGTTCATGGAAATTAAATCCAGGGACCTTCTATCCATCTCAAACTGTTGCCACCCTAAGGGCCCAAGGCTTTAGATTTCACTGAGACTTGAACACAGACAAGCGCACCTCCACCCCCTTTTAACGAGCGGCTCTACCACTTGAACTATGACATGATGGGCCTATGTAAGAATCTCTTTGCATATGCTGGCTTGCTTAAGGAGATACAATTCTTAGCAGGGTGAGGAGGATTGGCCCCTAAATACATCAGCATGTTGGATTTCAGAAATAGGTTTGAACACAAACTTAATCAGCACATTCTCTTTAAGGTTTGAACAAAGATCATGTTCAGAAATAAAATCAAATTTGTTATTTAAGTATTAAACACTATCTACTGATGGTAAAAATTCTCCTCTATCAAAACAGAAATCAGGAGGAAAAAATGAGAGAAGGCTGAAAGATGAGAAAAAAATTCCTTCTTTCAAATTAAAAATTGCAGCCTACACAAAACTTTCTTTTTTAAATAGTAAAGTAATGTATTAAAGAAAAGAGTATATCTCACAATGTTATGCTTGCAAATGAATGCGTGGAAATATATGCCTTCCACGAGCAGATAACTGTAACCTTGTTAGGCAGAACTGATTGACTGCTGTTTTTGTTGCATCTGTATTGAAAATTCTACCATTGTTAGACATTCAATAAGCATCTGAATGCTGCATAGCTGGCAAATGAATAATAATGGAAAGCAAATAATAATAAGAAGAAGAAGAAGAAGAAAACGAATAAATAAATAAGGAAGACTTACTTGACTCTAGGCTGCCATTTTTCCGAATCTGACAATTCAAAGTTAAACTTTGCTTTGCAAGAAGGGCAGTAATAATCCAGTAGCTAAGGAGTCTAAAAAGGAAATAACTTAGTCAGAGAAGCCCACAATTTTTCCAAAAATGTTAAGTCAGTTGTGGTCAGACAACAAAAGAATAATGTATGAAGATGGAAGTGTGATGAACCAACCTTGAAAAGTTTGCTGGAAATTTTACCACACTCTGCATGCACCCAAACTTTGCAACCATCGCAGCGCACCTGATGTGTCATTGGTATCCAACAATAGATTAAGTAGACAACATTCATAAACTATAAACATAAAAAGCAATCACAAACTCTAGTTGGATTGTCAGATGCCCACCCAAGTCCCACTGTCTGACTGATTCTGCATCTTCTTGCATATGCCGCAATAATGCTTAGATTTTAACTGCAACAAGGATGCATATATTTAGTAAAAATACAGAATGTCCAGACTATAGAGCTTTTGAAAGAACACCACATCAAAAGCAACTAACAACTAGTGCAGAGCCCTATCACAGGTTCTACACAGAAACGGCCTTTGGGTAAAAACTTTCATCTTCTTTGTACTTTTAAGAGGAATTCTAAAACCACTGATCACAAGGCCATGTGTCCTTCTTCCTAAATACATCCTGCAGAAAGAAACAACATTGGCTGACAACTAAGGATAGAGAACTAAATTCACAACAACAAGAACATAGATGATTAAAAGAAGAACTTTTACTTTTAATCCACCCATTACTAAACTTAGTTCTACAAATGCCATCTCACAGTCAATACTCTTGGCAAGGTTGCTAAAATATTCATGCAGTAACATATAATAGGTAAAACTGGGTACCTCGTGTCAGGTGCAGATACGTGCTAAGCAATAGATTCATCTATTAAATACTAGGATGCTGTGACATGGATAACTGGTCATAGTCCATTTCTACATGAGGGAATTTCTTTTTGTCTTCTTTGAATGCAATCTACTTTGTTAGAGGGGTATTTCATTCATTCTCAAATAATCCTATAAAAGAGAGAAACAGACTAAGAAACTGATTATGAGACAGGCAGAGCCAGGAACCAGACATGGGGTGGCAAAATATGAAAGGGGGGGTGGGGTGGGGTGGTTGGCCAGCGATAGAGCGAAAATAAGTTTAAAAGCAAAATTTGGCACACTGGTGGTTTTGTTTCTCTTTAAAAGTCAGGCCACCGATTCAAAGCAAAGATTTCTTTTTTTTTTTTTTTTACAGGGAAGGTACGTGCCCCCCTCTGAGCCCACATGAATCCATCAGCGCAGGAACATCAAGTGAATTAGGAATTTGTTTCCCTCTTCTTTCACTGAAAGACTTTGTTGGATGCATGTATGAAAACAAAGTGCCAGATGATCCAACAAAACTCAAAACCATGCCATGTCAAACATAATTACATTGCACATTTCGAAGTTTCCATGTAAAACAAATAAACAATAAAGAAAATTCCTGTCACCACTTGCCTGGTCTGAGAATCACATTTCCTGATCCTGAGGTCGAACCAGTAGCCTCTTAGACCTCTCTTGTAGTTCAAGATAATTGGGTTTCCCAGCCACCACATTTATATCCTCTGTCAGCTTCTCAATAAAACCATTTTCCGTAAGAAATGCCTCCTCTATAGCTGTCCGAAAATCACTGGGCCTACTATCATTCAAGTCACTTTGTCCCTGGAACCTGAACATAACAGGTTTTACCTAATCAAATGCCCAAAAACAACTTTCTAAACAAGGAAAGAACAATCTGTGCATGAATCCAGCAATCACAAACCTTTCTACATTATCAATGAATGAAATATCATTCCTCCCCCTTAACCCAACCATAATCCTGCTTGTCATCATTCAGAAAATTCATAATAAATAATCATATTCTAGATTGTAAAATCCGCACAAGCCCATAAATACCAGAACAACTCAATATAGGAAATTAAAATCTCACTCTTCGAGTCCCATTTCCAGAATAAGCCAAAGGCATTACACAGAAACTGGCGCCAACCCAATGCATGAACTCAAAACTTGTGCAGGTGCTTGTGAGGTTGGATCGATGACAATGGCAGCCAGAAAGGATCCTTCTTTCCAGACTTTGCCCATACTATATCACCTGAAATAAACTGCTCTAGCCTACTACCACCTTTACTCTCTTTATTGAATCTTCCCAAATTGAACTTTTCGTCAACTTCCTCAGTTGGATAACGCTCAACCTCTGCCAATTGCTCATGCAGAGAAGTAAGTGAACTGCGCGAACTGGAATACTTCTTCTTGGTTCCAACATTCTTAAGCCCCATATACACCATTTCATTTCCGTCTTCTGGACACAATGCCGAGAATTTTCGACATTGTTGTCCGAATTTTCCCTCATTTGACCCCTTTTTCACACTCTGTTTTGGGGTTTTCCAACAAGGTTTTTCTTTTTCCGGTTTGAAATCTTCATCTAGAGTGATCTCACGAGCATTAGGTTTGCTCTCTTTCCTCCAATTATCAAGAATTGAATCATTGAATCGAGATGGGAGTACCTGAACTCGCCCCCTCGACGTCCTCACCAGCGGCGGCCGGTGAACCTGATCCGTACGATTCACCGCTCCCGCGCCATCTGCGTCCTTGGATAACGACACCATCTCGCCGGCGGCGCAGCTAGAAATCTCCGTGCACCACGACGCCGCCACAACTCCGCCGTGGCCGCCGAATATCTGGTGAAGACCGTACCCGCTCAATGGAATTATACCCGCGGCAACGTCCCCTAGCAGATTCAGAGGAAAATACCCATTCATTTTACGCTTCTTCTTCACCACCGGCGACTCGTCGTCGTCCGCCGCCGAGTGGCCGAGTCTGCACCGTTTCATACTCGGCATTGGCGATTTCTTGCGCTTAATTATCATTTTCCTCCCAGCCAAACTCTATTCCAATTCCAACAAAACCCCAAATTTCCCAAAACCCTAATCCCAATCCAGCCTCCAAGATATTCAAAATTTCCTTACAATTCTCGAGCCAGAAACCAACATTGAATTCGCCACGAAAGTCAACTTTCAGCGAAAATTCCTCGAAAAATGCTGTTTAGCGAGATCGAAAATAGGGATCTCCGCAACCCGACGAAGAAGACGAAGCAGAAGCAGAAGAAGAATAAGAGAGAGAACAAGAGAAAGATAAAACAAATTCCATCAATACATGTATTACAATTATTCCAATTAAATTAAAAAAAAATATTCAATTTTTTTCCTAATTTTTTCAGAAAATTTCTCAGAGAAAGTCGAAGAGAAAGAAAAAGAGGCGCTGTTTGGGCGGTTTATCCTAGTATAAAGCTAAAAAAATTGAGCCTTACGTGGTCAGAGACCAAGAAATGGTGACCCTTTTTTGGTTCAGCCATGGTCTTTTTGAGTCTTATTTGGTCTTCATTTCTTTGATTGCAGACATATCGAGCGATGAGTAAGCTCCAAGAAAGTTCGAAAATAATTTGAAATGGAAAATTGCATATTACGGGAAAAGAAGATTTTCCCTTTTTTTTTTTAATTTTTGTTGAGGACATTAATTTCAGTAGTTTGTTCATTTACAAATCACTTCACCTATATAAGCCAATACTACGTTGTCAATTTCATTTTCACTTACATTGATTTTGTGTCATCTCCCTAGATTTTCGGTTCCAGCAAGTCGGAGAATATATAGTTTTCTCTTCCGTTAATGGGTAAGTTTCAGAAAGCTAAAGTTTATTTTAAGATTTCTGCAAGTTTGGAGCTGAAATTTCATGAGGGTTTTTATGATTTCCCTCCAAAAAATTTTTGGGTCGCATTTTGGGCTGTGACTATGTTGGCGCGCTGTGCTGTAATGGGTTTTAACAATTTTTGTTATTCTTCCCTGTTTGGATGCCGAGAATTTACAATCTAGTTCCATTTCGGGGCCTTACTTTGATTTTTAGTTACACCGAAAGAAAATTTAGTACCTTATGGTAGAAGAAAATCTTTCAGACAGGGGCAGAAACGAAGAAAGAGGAAAGAAGGGGGATTAAGCAGAGAGGTAGTTACTTACCCATATCATCAAATGTAATGGTGGAATGGAATGGGGTGAGGGCAAAATAGTCATTTCACCGTACCGATAAATCGTCCGGGAAAGTTTTGGCATGGTTTATGGCCAGATCACAAGAGCATGAGTTCCCTGAATTTGTGATTTTGCGGTGGCTAGACCACCGGTTCAGTAACATGATGACCCAAAATTTTGCATCAGCTTGTGATGAGGTGGTTCATAAGCAAATTTGACCCTTTTTTCGGGTTTTTAGGAAGCCAATTGTAGAATTGGTATGCTTTACCATATAGGCTTTTAAGGTGATAGTAAGAAAGAGGAAGAAGGGTGGGGCTTAGCAGAGGCACTACCCATATCATCAAATGTAATGGAGGAGTGGAGGGCGGGGCTAGGGGCAAAATGGTCATTTCATAATACCGATAAATCCCCGGAAAAGTTTAGGCATGGTATATGGTTCGATCACAAGCCCATGAGCTCCCTGAATTTGTGATTTCGAGGTGGCTAGAGCTCCGGTTCAGTAACGATGACCCTGACTTTGTACCGGCTTGTGATGGGGTGATTCATGAGCAAATTTGAGAGGCCATTTTTCGGGTTTTTAAAGAAGCCAGTCGTAGTATTGGTGCGTTTTCTATAGAGCTTTAAGGTAACGGTAAGAGCTTTCTGGTCTGATTCGCTTGTAGGAGAAGCCAAGAAGGTGAGGGTTTTGAAGGCTGGAAAATATGGGCATGGAGATGGGTTTATTTAAAAGCCTTAGAAAAGGGCTTTCTGATACCAAATTTTGGGCTTAAAGCTATGCCAATTCAAAACGATAGCTCTAAACCTTGAGCTTCTGAAAAATTTAAGTTGAAGAAGTGGGGGTTTAGTGAGGACGATAGTGGAAAAGCACATCTCCGATAAAGAAAGAATAGAATAAAATCAAAAAATGAATATATATTGTCGAGATGTAGATGTTTTGAACAGTAGTATACATCTGAGAAAGCGATTTTGTCGGTCTGAAACCAGCGTTTTAAACGAAAGTCGATTAGTAGAAAAATCGGAAAAATTGTTGATATTGCAGTGAAATATAAAGAGTATATCTCACGTGCGCGTATACTGTAATTTATAGAAAAATATCGGTAAATATCGGATATATATCGGTAAAATATCGAAAATATATCGATGATATTTTTAAAATCAAATGGTTATTTTAAGCTCGAAAAAATTTCGTAAATATATTACGTCATCCCTGATTTATTTATTTCGTTAAATGCGTATCGAAATTTCCGTTTGGCTACCATTTATTTTAATGATTTATACCGATGTTTAAAGATGTTGGTATAAATATTTTTCGTAGTGTGATGTAACATCGAATATGTTGGAGTGGCATCGATCTTCGTTTATTTTAAATTCTTATTGTAATATATTTTATCGATAAATTATAATAGAATCTGTCTTTTTCATGATGTATATTTCTTTATTTATATTTTTATCTTGATAAAATATTTTTATGAATTTGAAATATTTTGTTAATTTTTATTTTATCGATATTTTGTCGAAATATCGCGGACGTTATCGATATTTTAAATATATACGCAAAATTTAAGTATCGATATATTAGTAAATTAAATATTTTATTCGCTACGTATATATATATATATATATATTGTATTGAAATGGTAATAAAAGGGTCCTATAAACTATATATTAAAATTATATAATATAGTTTTGGAATATGATGTTTGGGTATATATTCATGGCCCTCATCTCGAATCCTGGAGAAGATGATCAAGTTGGATCCTATAAACTATATATTAAAATTATATGATATAGTTTTGGAATATGACGTTTTGGTATATAATCATGGCCGTCGTCCCGAGGAAGAAGATTAAGTTGGCCCTTGTGAACAACTTGATGAGCTATCTCCCTTCCATTCTTGAAATATGTGAAAGGAAGAAAAATTCTTAAATCGACCCATCGTTTTCACTCTGTATGAACTATAAGATCGCCCAAAGAACAATTTTAGAGGGCCGTGAACCGACAATAAAACCGACAAATCTTTTAATTCAAGGTTGTGGGAAGAGATCTTAGGAAAAATTTCACGTGGGATAGGATCGCGGCAGGCTGAAGAATTTCCGTACTTGTGGGATGGTGGATCGTTTTACCATATAGTCCCATGCTTCCACTCCATGGGGAGAGTTAGTTTGATTGTGAATAAGGGTATTTTAGTAAATTTAAGTCGGAAGTAATTGCTGAGGTCAAAGTCAAAGTCAAAATGGCAAAATTCAACAGGCCGCTTTGTGCTCCATTTATTAGGTCTGAGTGGGATTTGATAGTGTTGTGGGGTTGGTTTTGCATTAGGCCCATTTCCTGGGCCATTCGAAGTAACTGAAATTTTTTATTTCTTTTAAGAGAAATACAATAAGTGGGTGTTGATATTCTAACGTGGCGTTTTTTTATTTATTTAACAACGTTGAATATAATTTTTTTAATATTAAATAGTATTTAATAATAACATTAAATGAAGTTATTTATTTTTAATATTAGATGTAAGTAAGGATGAGAAACGGATATGATTATTTGGATTCTTGTACCATGAAAATGTCTTAATAGGATGAGTTTGGATTTAAGCATGTATCCAGAGTTTTAGTGAGTTGGTGTTGTTGATAAATAAGATTATATTTTTAAAATATTTTATTATTATTTTATTTTATCTTTCTTATAAATAATAATTATTATTATAATGTTTTTAATAAATAATTTATTATATTTTATTTTTTTTATGAAATATATTAATTTTAATATATATATATATATATATATATATATATATATATATACTGCTCTTATATATATATATATATATATATATATATATATAAAATAAGCAATCGGAAATGTAAGCATGACGGGTTTGAGAATTTTCAAAAATTCATCGACGCAGCGCGTTTAATTTTTAATTGGGACAGGTTTGAGAATTGAAAAAAATAAATAAGTTTAATCGAGATAGGGTCATCACTCCAAATCACTGTCTTTGATATACTTAGTATTGAGTGTTCTTTGGGGCAAATGATAAAAGTTTATTGTTTTGGTGGAATATAACTTTTATGAATATAAAGAAGTATTCGAATATTTCCAGTATTTAATTATTTTAAAAAAAATTTGAATGATAAATGACATATTCAAAAAAACAAAAAAGGCTTTTCGACATTAAATTAAAAAAACAAACAACCCTACTGAAAATTGTTTTCTATTTTAAAAACAATGAAAAGAGGAAAACAGAGATTACTAATTTGGTTCAAATTTTTTTCCTAAAAACCACAAAGAGCACATAAAATATTAAATCCAAAGAACAAAAATAATTTTCAAATATCTGAAATTAATGTTTATGTTTACGCAGTTTTGAAATAGGATCTAGCAATTCTTAATAACTTGTCCCTCGAGGTCAATTCAAATGGTGAATGGGTGGTGAGGATGTCTCAATGAGAGATCAAATGTTCAAATCGCACAAGAACAAAGGTAAACTCACAACATAATATACCCAGAAAATAGAAAAAATAAACTTAATAACTTAAAATGACTTAATAATAACTCCATTTAAATAATTAAATAAATTTAGAATATTTGATATAATCTAAGCTTAATAACATAACTTAAAGTAAAAAAACAACTACAACATTAAGCAATAAGTAAAAATAAATAACTTAATCAACACATGAATTTGTTTTCTTTTGGTTTTTTGGCTGACTCTCAAGGAAGATCATAAAGAAACTACAATACTATCATTTTATAACACATATGAACAAGTACATTAATGTTTCCACATCCCCTCTTATTTAACAAACCCTGTACAAACCTAGCTGGGGATTTGCTTTTTTTTTTTTTTTTTCTCCAGTTCTACAGGTGGAGATTTTATTACAACTACTGAAAGATCCAACCAGTTTGTAAGTGTTGAAAATGGGTGGTGGGATAGAAATGAAGGGTCTGAGAAGGATCAAATGCTTATTCTCTTCACTACAAACTACCTATACCATACTCTTCCCGCCATGTTTACACTGGTACTGATCTCCTTCATTGCATTTTTCCGGGTTTTTTTTTTCTTTTTCTTTTTCACGTCTTCATTCCTAATCTTTCCTCTTCCTGGAGTTGCAGTTAATACTAATCATTGCTTCTTGGTCATGTCCAGTTCTTCAGTCTTGGCAAACCTTCCGCGAATCCTCGGTTGGCTGTCAGCTAGGGCCTTCCTGCATACTGAAGGAGAGAGATGAAGATGAAGATGACATGAGAGAATGAAGATCAGCTGAATCAGACCATTGGGTAGAATCCTACAGCGAAAAATGGCGGAATGGGAAGATGAGCAGATGATCAGATGAGGTTGAAGATTGAGATGGAGACAGCTTGTAAAAGAGTTTCTACAGTGAAGAATCTGTGCTGCCTAATTGGGGCAGAGACTAAAGACTATAACTGTTTGATTGATGTTAGAAATTTGTGTTTCCCTCAATTGATTCGGGAATAATTGTAAAAATGGTATAAAGAATGCAAAATATATATGGTTCAGTACAATTTCATAAAAAAATGATTATGTTTCAGGTATGATAGTACCTATGTACTACCTTAATAAAGCGTGATGCTAAATTTAACAGTAGTAGGTAGTGTAATGAAAAAAGTATTAGATGATGCATACGTTTTATTAAGGTATCTTTAGATCTTATCACCCGACACTCATTATTTTCTATGAAACCGTACTAAACCATGCATTTGTATTCTTTATATAAAATCATCTTTACAATAATTCTCAAATCAAATGTGGGAAAACTCAGGTAATGGTGAGGGGACTAACAGTTCAAGAATGTCTCTTGGTCAGAAAACAGAATTTGTCCTGTCAACCATGGATGTCATCTCATATGATATGAAGAGAAAATCAATCAATCTCTGGGAATAAATAATAATCACTATGCGAAAAATCATTGCTAGGTTTCCATAGGTTAGGGCTTTGATTTTCCAGAAATGGTTGGTTTTATTCAGCTGATTGTTTGGGAGAAAGGCAGCTGATGGATGGATAATCGGCTATTAGCCGAACCATCCTTTCATAGATCCATACTGGATGTGCTATGGCCTGTTTGGTTCATGTTCTTGAAACACAGACAACACCATTTTGGTGTTCACTCATAATTGTTCTTGTTCTCTGTGTTTTATAGTACAAAAAAAAAAAACTGGAAACTAAGAGCCTATTTTTGAAAACTATTTTTGAGGAACAGGTTTTGAGAACACCACTTTGGTGTTCATACAAAATATTCTTTGTTATGCTTGATTTAGTGTTTTTGTGTTTTGAGAAACAATAAAAGATAGGGGAACCAAGCGTGTTTTCTAATTTCCTTGTTCTCCTTGTTTTGAGAACAAAAAACAGTTTCAAACAGCCTATATGTGTTCTCTCTGTTTTCCTTCGCTTTTGAGAACATAAAACAGTTTTCAAAAATAGAAACAAAAACAAGCCCATAGTCTTACAGTGAGTGTAAACTGTAAAGAAACAGTAATTGGCTATTGTTTTACCTTGATTTTCGACCGGAGATTTCCTCTTGGTCCTCTTGTTCCTGTATCTGGAAAGCTTTTGCGATCTTGGTTGGGGTGTAATTGCCAGCAACGGGACGTTCAAGAGGAACTCGTTGACAGACTATGATGAGAGTTCATTTGGCCATTCCCAAGTGTCTGTCATAAAAACTCAGAATCAATGACTCAGCCCCATCCTGTTGAAATGGCCAGAAACATCTAAAAATTTCTCAGTTTGTAAGCTTTGTTACAAAGCCAATAAATTCTCAGTGCTCAATTGGGAAAAAAACTCGGGATTTAGAGGTCGAATCAGATATTGAGCTGAAACAACAGCTTCATCAGGTTTTGCAGAGATAGCATCATTTTTCATGAACTATATCGCTTGAAATGGCTAGAAACATCTGAACATTTCTGAGTCTGTAAGCTTTGTTACAAAGCCAATAAGTGCGGGAAAAAACCTCGGGATTTAGAGGTCGAATCAGATATTGAGCTGAAACAACAGCTTCATCAGGTTTTGCAGAGATAGGATCATTTTTTTCATGAACTGAATGGCGCTTGGAAATGGCTAGAAATATCTAAACATTTCTCAGTCTGTAAGCTTTTGTTATAAAGCCAATAAATGCGGGAAACAAACTCGGGTTTTAGAGGTCGAATCAGATATTGAGCTGAAACAACACCTTCACCAGGTTTTGCAGAGATAGCATCATTTTTCATGAACTATATCGCTTGAAATGGCTAGAAACATCTAAGCATTTCTCAGTCTGTAAGCTTTGTTACAAAGCCAATAAATGCTCAGATCTCAATTGGGAAAAAAACTCGGGTTTTAGGGTGAATCAGATATTGAGCTGAGCAACAGCTTCATCCAGGTTTGCAGAGATATGACATTTTTCATGAACTATATCGCTTGAAATTCCAGATCTCAATTGGGGAAAAAACTCGGGTTTGGAGGTCAAAATCAGATATTGAGCTGAAACAACAGCTTCATCAGGTTTTGCAGAGATAGCATCATTTTTCATGAACTAAATCTTGAAAATGCCTATATAGCTTGAAATTCAGATCTCAATTGGGAAAAAAAACTCGGGTTTTTGGAGGTCAAATCAGATATATTGAGCTGAAACAACAGCTTCATCAGGTTTTGCAGAGATAGCATCATTTTTCATGAACTAAATCTCGAAAATGTCTGATCAGCAGAAGACATGACCACTCATATGACCATTATTCAACTACATAGACTAGAATCTGATATCAAGAGATCAATGCAAATTGCAAAGCAACCGTTAAGTCTGACCTTTATGTCTCCGTCGCTGAATGCCCTTCGCATCCCATAAGCAGCTCCAAAGTCCATTCCAGAGAAGTCGAGAAAGTTCAGCCTCATGGAAGCCCCATTGAGCCACTCCATCGGGCTTAAGAACCCGTGCTGACACTTTCACTGGAATGATCCTTCATAAAACTGCTTTCTCCTCCAGCTGTTAGAATTGTCTCTCTCATCCTTTCAGCCGGAATCTTGATATCAGGACTTCCAGAGAGGCGATTCTAATACTGTACAGCCAAGAGATCCTTCTTGCATTCATAGCAGAGACACCTCACTGAACAGCTGCTCGCTTTGAATTGATTCGATGTCAGGACCCAGGCCCTTGTGGGGAGATGACATCTTCCCCACAAGGAATCATCGACATGGCTGCTGCAGTCATGGGATCAATGCCCATGACTGGTTCTTCAATGATTGGTTCTGGGGCTTTGAACAGATCCCCTTCAGCTCCCAGATCATATTCTGATATAGTGACATCTGAGCCGTTGATCCTACATCATAAGTAAAATAAAACAAGAACAAGATCAACAACTACCAAAAAAGAAAAGAAAAGAAAGAGGGGAACTATCTCATGTTAGAAATATTTGGTTAAAAGACATCAAATAAAAAGCAAGATTTGTAAATTTAACCTATCTACCGTGTTTTCTTGAAAAATAACCCTTTTGGACAAAAATGCCCATTTTATTTTATGTATTTATTACCTCTTAAAAGAATGAGTTACTTTTGCGAAAACAGAAAGAATATTTTGTTAAAATCATGCCAAAAATTGAAATAAGGAGGTCAAATTCCACAAAATTAGGTTTCAAAGGTCTTTTAATCAAAATCATACGTATGTTAAACTAGAATACAAAACATATCTTGTATCTAAGCCCGGAAAAAAATGAAACCCTTTGAACCAGATATGAAACCAACTAAGAAACAAGAACTCCCCTTGTAAAGAGACTAAAATTTTTTGCGGATAACCATTTCATCCTCCACATGAAACTCAATCTCAAACCGAGGGGTTTCAACGGACTATAGCCAGACAAACCTCGGCCTGATTTAGTCAGCCTGAATTAGTTTCAGCTACAGGGGAAACAACCAATTAGTTTTTACAGAAATTCAGATACTTCCCGGATTGAAGTAATCCTAAGAACACTGAAATGAAGGAGTAAACAGTAACAAGGCATGATTCAGGCCTCGCTGTAATCATGGAATTTGAATTCAATTTTAGTTATATGTCAAGTTGGTTAAACTTGGTTCAATGGCCTCAAGAATTAAACTACAAGTTCGAGATTGGATTCAGATAACAAACATCAAAATGAGGTTGCAGCTACCCCAAAGGGGAAAATTCTGCATTGTCCAATAATTCCATATATTTGAAAAACTTCACAACTTTGAGCCACCTACAGATTTAGCTCAAAATCCCAAATAAACAACAAAAAAGACCAAGAAAAGCAAGCATAGGAAAGTCCCTAGTGTATACGATTTCGGTTCTACAATTTCAAGAAGCTACAAGTTCTATTCCTTGTGCAAAAGATTGCAATCAGTACCCTCAGAACACTCTCAAATGACTAAACCACCTAACAACTCAGAGTGGAAGACTTATTTTCCTGGAAAATCAAGCACTTACAATGAAGACAAAGCTTCACTTCAAACTTTTCATGGGGAGTTTTCTTTCTTTCTTTCTTTCTTTCTTTTTTCCCTTCGCTTTTTCTTTTACTAATTACTGAAAACCCATGGAATTAATTGTGTTTAGCAATAAAAGTGGGAATTAACCACTTACTACTCCAACTTTTCTCAGTGTGATGAAAGAGTGAAGCCAAAATTCAGTTGACATCAGAAATTCAAGGAAATGGAAAAGGATTACACATTACGGCTCCTTATGACTGTGAAATGATTTCCCACTTGTATTCTCCTTTACACTTTTTTTTCTAGATCCAGCAAGAAAAAGAGAACTTTAATGGTTCCCCATTTATGCTTTGCTTACTTGCTGTGAAAATGTTGAAAAGAAACAAACTCTGAATCTTGGATCCCATTTTCTGGAAACCAAACCCACATAAAAATAAAAATAAAAATGAAAAAAATCTTAAGGTTTCTTTTCTTTGTTTGTTCCTTGCTCTCAAATTTTTCTCAACAACCAAACACAAAATATCAAATACAATGACTGTAAAGTAGCAAAAATTTCAGAGGAGGTACAGAAAATTTCAAGATCAGAACGAGAATAGCAGCATGATTTCAGTCGCAATATAAAGAAAGCATAAACTGATTCTAGTTTGCAGGGCCACAACCCAGAAAACAGAGACCCACGGACCCAAATGTTCTGTTTGATAACTTTGAAAGTATTGAGAAATCAAGAAGAAAATCCATTCATATTTAAAACCCAACACCCATCATAAAGCCCAGCTTTCATTTCACTTTCCGCAATTTCCACCATCCAAACACACCCAAATTTCCATCAAACCCAAAATCGACTTGCACACACTGGAGTTAAACCAATTCACAAAAATGCACAAACACACAGAAAGAAAAAGCTGAGAGAGAAATGCTTACCATGGAAGCATTGAACTTTAATGAAACATAGAAATCCTCAAGCTGTAAACCCTCTTGAGAAAAGCGCAAATAAGGATACAAAAGCCCAGCTAGCATACATTTCTTCCACTCCCTCTCTATCTACAAGCAGAGCTTTAATGAAGACAAGAGAAAAACAGAGCAGAGCAGTGGACTGAACCAGTGAAAGCAGTAATACAAGTGAGAAAAAAAAAAAAACACTAGGGAGAGAAAATGATGTTTGAGATTAGATTTGGACATTGAATTTATAATAATGGAAAATAAGGATGATGATAATAAAAAATTGAATAAATTGGATGGAAAAAAAGGTGGAAAAAGAAATTTAGGTGTAATATGTAACAAGGACAAAAGTAAAAAGTTGTCATCATACTATAATATATATTGCATTGTCCTTATGTCTCATCATGCTTCATTTTTATTTAATTTTTAATGAAATTATTATTATTATTATTATTTTTAAAAAAATTTATGGGTGAATACCTGACTAAAGCAGTAGACAAGTTTGTGGGCAGGGCATTGTTTATCCCATTCTAGTGCTATAGTCAACACTGACTCCCTATGCATGTGGATGCCAATTCCTTTTTTTTTCCATATTTTTTTATTTTTATTATCCAACAAGTTGGGCTGGGGCTAAATATTTGTTGGGTCCACTATAACATAATGAGAGGAGTTTGATTATATCAAGGTGGCTTGACAAATTGAAAGCAGTTTGATTATTAAGTATTTTAGTTTGATTATTGGAGAAGTAATTTTGGTCATCATGGATGAGATGAATTTCCTTATATTGGAAGGAATTTTTTGAAAACTTAAATTCCCATATTTGGAAAACTGAGAAATTTTATTATAGCCTTTGGTAGAAAGAAATTGAAAATAATCATTGTGACATGGTTATGGGTATTTTATGTGAAGAACTAATTGTATAATATAATACAAAGGATTAAAATTATATAAATGAGCACAAGTTTATTTATGTTTTCAATTTGGCATTTTAAACCTTTTTGGGTGTAATCTTATCTACCTTTCAATTATTTAGTGATTCGAATATATTAAAATATAACAGGCCAGAATAAATGGGTAAACATCGTCGATCTTCCATTGGCGTATCATTTGTCGTGACGTGATAGTCGGCGGAATTATGTCGCATATGGGTGACATGCATCAGTAACTTCCAAAAACTTGTTTACATGCGAAATCTTTGCGCTTAACACTTACGTTTTGATAGGCACCGAATATCTTTATATCGTCGGCCAGTGAATAGATGGATGAACGGTGTAGCGTCGTTAATTATTATTAGCCGATATTGTGGCGTGTCATTAGGTATATCACACCACTGGGTGACATCATCAGCGTACGATAGGCAGCTTGTTTTTACGGCGTGCGATGTTCTTGTAACGTTTGTTGATAAAACAGTATCTTGCGATATCGTCGCGGGTGAATAGATGAGCAAACGAGCGTCAGCTTGGCGGTTGAGTGTGTCGGCAAAAGTCATTATAAAACGATCGTCGACAAATTATCTGCGTGTCGTTGACGTGTGGTGACATTAAATGTTTCCGTTTCACCATTGATAACTGTTGAAATAATCGAAGAACAATATTTAGTTATAAAACAAGCGTCGAGGCAGCGTTAGATACGAAAAGATTTTAAGAGCCAAGTACGCGTATAATAAAATATCGTGGACGACATATCTTTATCCCTCTGATAAAAATCAACGAAACTGAAGTTTATTAATGTATATAGTCTTATAATGTATATAGGAACTAAATACTTCCTTAACTTATATTGTTTTTACATAACTGGTTAACTTCTACCATAGCTATGATTTAACACGTTCACAAAAATTTTGAGTCAATCGCATCATTATATCATGAGGAAGTTTCAACTTCAATTATGATTGACCCCGACAACATACAATCTCTGCTTGATGGTGGTGCCAGAGACCACCGTTCAAGTGCCTTGAGCCTAAATTATCTTCAAGCTTTGCTCACAGAATCCGGTGCATGTAAACCTTACAATATCGAATCGGCTTGATGGTGAAAATGTTTAAAATCGCAGATTATGCTGCGGCGTCGCGGCAGACCATGCGGTCGATGGTCGCCGGATCGAGCTTTCAGCATAGCCGCGAAGAAGTGTGAAGTCGATGGCCATGTGCTTTGCTTCAATGTTCTGCAATGGCTTGTCGGCATGACGGTGGAAGTGATAAGCGAAAAAAGCGAAGAAAAGCGAGTCGGTGTGAAAGAAATCGGCTTTTATTGAAAAAAAAAAAAAAAAAAAAGCTTATATCCCCAGGAAACGATGAAATGGTGATTTGAGAATAAGAATAATAATCATTAAACCGTATATAATAAATAAGGATCTGAAAGAGAGAACAGATGGAAAGACGGTTAGGGTTTTCAGGAGGAGATGTCTCTATACTCCACTCTCGGTTTGAAGAAGTTGTGCACATTCTTTAATCAAATTTGTGTGTTTGTTGCTCCAATAAAACTGATCGATAACCCATTTATAAAATAAAATAATGGCCAGATATCTCTGTCATTAAAACATATCCCTCTCTTTCAGACTAGTCGAAGTCTGCCATGTATCAACACTCAAAGTTTTCACCTCAATCGCTGGTTGGAGCATGTTTCCCTATGATCTGCATTATTACTCTCTACTCGTGCTGTATAACAACATTATAACTATTCCATCATGAATTAATTAGCTGATAATAACGTCAACAGTAATGATTAAATAATGGTAGCAAATTTAACATTTGGCATTCAATGGAATGATGTTACAACTACCAAGTGATATGACTTTGAGATGGCCATTTCTCGTGCTTTGTAGTTCTATATTATCACTTTAACACAAATGCCAATACTAAATATATTATCAAATATATATTGCTATGTGGTTGTATTTGTGGTTTTGAAATGTAACTATTACTTCTCCCTCCGCCCCACCTTTTTTTGTCATCGTTAAATTGAGATGATTTTTGTCTTTTTTTGACATGAAAACAACTTCCATTGTTCAAATACATCTCGGCTTTATCTTTAAATAAAATGATTTTTTTTTTCCAATAAATTTGAGTTTTAATTTGATTTTTTTTCTGTTGCTTTTATTATCGATTTGTTATAACGTGTAGTTTGTGTCGTCGTATAGGTTAATTTGTTTTGTTGATTTTCGTTGGACGATCGAGGGCGATAAAGTTGTTTGATAAGACAGGAGAAATTAAATATAAAGGTCGTATTAAATCGGTAACTCATTTTTATCATATCTACGATTTTACGTATTTTAGTTATTTTAGGATTATCAATTATATAGGTCTTGAACTATTTTCTGATTAATTTAGATAATATGTCATCCTCTAATGTTTTTAACATTTTGGTTTATGTATTAGATGTAATGTCTTGTTATTCTGAATCAATAAAATTTCTTTTTTCAATATATATATATAAACAATAATATTATGAGTAAATGTACGAGACCCGAAGAAGATTAATGCTTTAAAACCAATAAACTTTTTATATATTTTGCTTCTTATCTTTATAATACTCATGTGAGTGTTTTCTCCTTAATTGATACCGATGTCAATGTAAAATATATTATAAACAAAAAGTCGATAAAAAAAATTGTTCCTTAGTTTTATGATTTAGTATATATATTAGATTGATAACAACGTTTTCTTCATCATTTTTCTTCCATTTAAATTACAATTATTGTCACTATTATATGATCATATTAAAAAATATTACGATTAATATCTTCTCAATCATTCAAATTGACCAAATTAGTATAAGACGATAGCAATAAGTTTCCTTTGAATACATCCATACATTAAGTTACTATTTCAAGTCACATTTTTTTGCTGTTTTCACTCCAAATTTTAAATTTTAGACATGGATTTTGCTTCTCAAATGATATAAATAACTATGTGATCATTGATAATTCGATGATATAAATAAATCGCGGTATAAGTAACGTGATCTCAAATTGAATATGATGTGATCAACGAATCCGGTATCGTGCATACGTGTGCGATCTCGCCGTGAGAGACGTGGACGATGAAGTGGGATAATGCGGTTTCTGTGCAGTCATTGTTGATGCAAATCACCAAATGTGATAGTAGGATAGATCTGTGGTTTGTCGTTACGAGACCTCCCAGGCATTAGTCTTTGATATAAATGCAAAAGTGAAAACATCATTCAAATCAAACATAATCATTCTATAAATATCTATTGACATAACAGATATTTTTTTAATCTGTCTTATCATAAACTACGAAAAAGACTTAAAATATCTTCTTTTATTTTATTCATTGACTTGTGTTTATATTTTTTACAATACCCATACATAAGAATAAGTAAAAAAATCATACAATATATATTTATAAACAAATAAATTGTCTTAATCAATGTAAACATATTTCTACACGCCAAGATAGATAAATGTGATTTTCTCATAAGCATGTCATTATAAATGGCATCAAAATAGATGATCAATATTCATGTATATAAGTGAGTTGTGTAATTTTGAGACACAATTAAAATAGCATACTCATTAATCACTGACCTTGATATATTAGAGTTTATTTAGTCTTGCAAAGAATATTTAGTTTATTAATTCAACAATCTTACTAAACATGGTAAAGAATATCATATTTTTACATGGCAAATGATTATAATAGTTCATATAATTCAATATATAAATATTTTAAAGATATATATTTTTGTATATTTTTATCAAGTCATAATTTTGTTTAACTTTTTGTAATCAAATCACCCAATATTGGTAAATATAGAGAAAATGCAAGATTTTGACCATCTTTCTTTCAATTGCTATAGTACTTAATTTTTTTCAAACAAAACTTTAAGTAAAAAAAAAATTAGTTGAAAATATAATTAAAATAAACTTATCATTCAATAAATAATTTTTGCCTTGGTATTTACCCCTCAAACCTCTAGCTAGGAATTGATTATGTAACTCAAGTTATACATAATACAATTAAATATATTCAAATTTCATAATCCAATAATTTTTATATATGATCGTATTTTAGGATATTGTTTGTAAAATAAATTAAATTTTAAAAAAAAAAAAAAAGTAGATAACAATCTCTCAATGGATTTGTCTTATTTACTATATTTAGTGGGTGAAATTTATGATTAGTAACTTTCCATTAACATTTATAGATATCCTTTCAGTTTTAAGATAGTGACATAATTTATTGAAAAAAGGAGGTGAATAACGATTCTGTGGCCTATTAAATTTGTGGTTGGTAAATTATTATTATTATTTTATTGTTATTCTTTGAATTTAATCTTTTTATGCCTTCACATGAAGATGAGAATGACCTTTGGATGCTACCATTTAATATTGGAGCATTGGGATATAATCTCAACATTCTCACAAAGGACATTTTTTGCTTTAAATTAATTGCTTAATAATCATAAATTTCCTCAACCTAATCTCATAATAATTAAAGTTAAAGTTAGTGATTGAGATTGGTTTCCTTTTTTGGCAGGTCAAATTAATTAAATTATAAAAAATAGTTCATATTTGGGTATTAGCATAAAGTGTTGTAGTACGTGGCTTGTATTTATGGAGGAAATTTGGCAAATGTCGGAACGGAGTGGAACACCTTGAAGAAGTAGCGACATTGCCGCCCGGGCATGTAAATGCTGTTGCAGAATATTACGGTATATGGGTATTTTGTAAATTGATCATGTCATGAATTATTATAAGCCTCCTTATTATATAACACATTTTGAGATAATTAAGGTTTAATTATCGTTACCATGGATGTAAGCGAGTGCAAAAGCCAATATAAATCTTTATATGTTCTTATTTTTCTTGTTTGATTTATCACTATTTTAATGCATGAATAATAACATAAAGCTATCATGATTTTAATTTATAAATCTTTAAAAAGTTTATTTATTTCTAAGGTTATTTTTAGTTTTCGAAGCAAATATCATCATATTCATCCTATTAGGTAATTATCAAATATGAAAAAAAAAAAAAAAATCAAATACAGAATCAATAAACAAACACAACACGTTAAAGTGTATAATAATAAGAGTACAGTATTTTTATTTACAATGTTCTTAATAATTTTTTTTTTCCAAAATTGTTTAGGAGAATCATGTATGTGTTTCTTCAGAAAATATAAATGATTTTCAAAAAAAAATTTCTAAATTTTATTTGAATTGAAAACAATTTTAGGTAAAATACGCTTTTTAAAATTATCGTCCAATGGACTTTAACTTGAATTTTTTTAAAAATAAAATTCTTATCAATTAAGATTGAATTCGATAGTGTTTTTTAAAGTATTTTTTAGTGGAAATGTTTTCACTAAAACTGTTTATGTGATTAAAAATATATATTATAAATGACTTTTCAATACTTTATATAATACTCTAAATTTTATCAGTTCTTTTTTTCAAAATACTTTTTCAACGTTAAAAAAAACTATTCCCATAATCAGTGTGGAATAGAATCTATGCTTTGGATTCCAAACTTAAAGGTGGTTAAGATTTTATAATTATTTCCAAATTCAAGTAATTATTGAGATAATTTCATATAAAATGCTCTTCCTATATATATATTATATATGTATTAAAAGAAATACCATGCATGGCATGCATACGTCATGGAAGATGTAAGCTAGCTACACTAAGTATTATTTTAAACCTAATTTTATTTTTCTCTCAAAATAAAAAATAAAAAAATAAAAAAATATGAATAAATAATAGCTAGCTGTAGAAACAAGAAAGATTCTGTCTTTAATTTGATCAAATTATTCAAATTCCCTTTCAATGTATGGTGAGGCCTATTCCTCCACACAATAGCAATATGGATTAAATAAATGTTATGTTACTTAAGAAGTGTCATGCTACATCAAACTTTGTCTTTTTCTAAAACTTAAAGCATAAAGTAAAATAATAAATTATAGCATTTGGTGTTCTTTGTATTTTATATTTTATATTTTATATTTAGTGTTTTTAATATTTTTAAAAAGAATTCAAAAAATTAAGAATCGAATGTTTTGTTACTCTTTTATTTTGGAACAAAAACAGAATTCAAATGACCATGAGTCCAATAAACTAGAATTATGGGGCAATTATTAGTTAAATATTTAGAAAAGTTTTAATACACATTTCAGCTAAATATTGAAGAATTAATATAAATTTAAACTAATTGTTGATTGTTGATGGTTAGATCCAACCATTATGTTTAATTAATGGGTTTTTCTTTGATTTATTTAGAGCCTGGAATAAGTTTATATTTATCTAAAATTTAAATCAAGTTGATTCAAAAGTTTATTCACCTTCAAACTTAATATAAAAGTTTTAAATATTTTTTATTTAAATAAAATATTTGAAAATAAAATTAGATTATATTCGATGTCAGGAAGTTATTGTGGGAAAATGATTATTTTCATATTTGGTTTCAATATAAAAATATATATAATAAATTAGATAGAATAAAAATAAATTATATATTTTTATAATTTTAAATAAAAGAGGAAAAATTAGTGAATCGGTTATTAAGTACATGTTTAGTGGCGGGTTGATTATAAATTACTTCTTGCAGTAAAGTAGTTTGTTATGAAGTGGCTAATTAAGATATATAAAAAAAATGAAAAATATATCAAACTAAAATAATAATAATAATATGAAGTAGCAGCTATAACCAGAATAAGCTGTAATATATAGTTTTTTTCTTTTCTCCCATCATGAGTTGTTTAATTCTAACCCAGCTATCAACAACTGATTATGAATCTTTATCGAGCAACCTATAAGAACTCATTAAAAGATAAATCATCTACCAGCTCAACCAAACACGCCCTAAAAAACATATAAAATATTATTTTTTAATATTTCTTTGCATGCATTGTTTTCAAAAACAAAAAGCATAACAAAACAACTAAAATGTGAAAAGAAATATGCTAGACTTTAACTACAATTTTAGGTTTAGATTCTGAAAAAAAAAAAAAAATTACCTCTGGTGTGAGCATATTTTGAATCCAGTCAATGTCAGTAGGGAGGAAAGTAAAACATTTATGAGTAATTCAAGGCCACTAAGTACTAAAGGATCTTACTATAAGAATTATTTAATTAATATTAGAGGTCAAATAACAAAGTTTGAATAAATAAATAAATAAATGGGAGGAATATTTGGGGCTGTAAAGTAGGTAAAAAGATAGACATGAAGGGAATTTCAACTAAGGCCAAAAGAAGAAAGAATATAGGGTATATGACCTCTTTTTTGGGCAATGAGTGATGAGGAATGTTCACTTTAGTACTGGCTTATTGAACAATATATGCATACAACCTTAAATTCCCATATTAGGAAAAAGAAAATTCAGGGGGGAGAAAATTGGGAAAAATAAAAAGAAAAAAAGGAAAAAAGAAAACCCTTTTGGAACCTCAATGGATATGAACTCTTTTTTTTTTTTTGTTTTGTTTGCGGACATCAACCTCCATGAGCTTTAACTGGACAGATTGATATTTTATTGTCTATTCATCAATGGGTTGCTTACATAAGCCTGTTTGGGTTGGCTCATTTAGTTTTCATAAGATTAGATTTTTGATTAAAAGAATTTAGAAATATTCATCTTTCGGTCAATTTTGACCCTAATTTTGATAATACAAATGTCTAAGGAGTATTTTTATAATAAATAAGTTATTTTTTGAAATATATAATAAATTTTAGATTCATGATTAAAGTTATTTGATATCACGTAAGCATGTAGATGAGATGGTCGAGTATCTTACAGGCTTAACGATAATCTGAGTTCGAATATAAAAATCCTGACACATGTTATGTGATAAAGTTTTATCGCCCTTATAATCCTTATCAACTTGTATGAAGATTAGTCTGAATGTGATATGATCCTTATCGACTTGTATTTTATAAGATTGATTTGGTTAAAGAATTTTAGAAAAATGATCCTCCATCAATTTTTGGCCTAATTTTTATAAAAATGTCTAAAAGTATTTTTGTCAAAAATGAGTTATTTTTTAAGAAAATACATGAGAAATATAAGATTCACAAATTTAAAGTTATTTGATGCTTCTCGCAATTTAAGCATTATACCAAATGAGATGGTCGGGGTGTAGTCTCTTTTAAACTTAGCAAATAATTTAAGTTAGTCAAAAATCTGTGTGTGTTATCTTGATAAAACTTTATATTTCTTTATAATCCTTATCAATTTGTATGAAGATTAGTCCAAATGTGATATGATTTAAAAACGTATTTTTTATATACATCGAACCTATCAGATCACCTTGTACTCAGACAAAAAAAAAAGTTATTTAATGTTATTTTAATCAAATATTTATCGTCATATTTGGTGGCTGCATGACCTATTCATCTTAATGGCCTCTCCTCCACTAATGTATGCAAAAAAAAGGAATTAGGGTTGGTGAAAAGCCAAACTAAAAACCTAATTTTCTAATGCATAAAGAGATGAACTGAATCAAGTCATTCTTTTGTGGGCTTGGCATCAAATTGCCTTTTTTTTTCACCCAAAAGAATGTCCTCTTCTTACCCTCATCTTAGGCCATTCCACTTCATATAAGTCATCTATTTCTTTCATGTCCCTCAACTTTTTTCCATCTCACTTTTTGTTTTTTGTTTTTTTGGAAATTATGTGTTAATGCTTTTAGTCATTTTGGGAATTTTTTGGCCTCTAGGGAGGCAGGGGGGGACTTGAAAGGAGAGTGAGGGGATGAGAATGGAAGAAATAAAGAAAAAGATGCCAAAAAAACACTCTAAAACAAAAAAAAAAAAAAAAAACCCCCAAGAAAAAAATAAAATAAAAACAGCTGGATGGGATTGTCTGATAGTTCATCTTTTAAATCTGGAGAAGAAATATTATGGAGTTGCTTTGGAAGGTGAATTCCCTGCATCAGAAAGTTTCCATATTTAACTTCATAAAACTTTTGGATTCTTATAGAGAGGGAGGAGCTTATTTTATATATATATATATATATATATATATATATATATATATATATATATATGAAGGGATGTGAAAGGAAAGGGTTTTGAGTGGCTTCTAACTGGTTGACATAGACTAAAGTAATTCTAGAATTGATAACATTTCAGTGAAGACCTGACCATGATGTGCATTACCTCCAAGTCAAGTCCCCCACCCCAATTTTTTTAAAATATTAATTAAAAAAATTTATTATTATTTATAATTTAATTTGATGAAAATTAGTTTTTAAGTTTATTTGAAAAATTACAAGTAAAGACGCAGTGAAAATCAATTAATTAAAAATATTTTGCCAGATGAGGAGCGGTTTGATGAAGTGCGAGCATTAGGTATAGCGTCAGTGACGGCACAATTAATATTGCAACATCGTCTGTGGTCCAGGTTGTCGGTTCGTCACACAGGTTTGTTTAATTTTTTATTTGGTTTTATGTTTTTATCGTAATATTTGAATAAGCCCAGATTACAGGACTTTCTTTCATACGACTTTTTGAAAAAATAATAGTAAATTAATTTAAATTTTAAAAAAAAACCATTAGTTGAACCAATATTCATACACATACTAAATCAAAATATTTTATTAGTTTCTTTTGCTCTGGTTTCACCCCTTATTGCACTAAGATTTTTTTTATATTAATTTACTTGTCAAAGCATAAATCATGATCCTAATTCACTTCAAAGAATTTTTTTGCTTCTATATATATATATATATATATATATATATATATATATATATAAATTAATAAATCAAACATAAGCCCTTCAAAGTAGAAATGATAAGAGTGAGTTACTAGTTTCAGAAAAGAAGAACACAATAAATTATAATTTGGTTAAGGCCAAAATTCGACACGTGTAAAGAAAGCAGTAATTAAATTAAAATAGGACAAAATTTAAGAAATAATGTGGAAATAGTTTCAACTATTTAATAATGACTCACAGCAATTATGATTTCCAATCATATGGAAAATAATTTTGGGTTTCAATGGAGCTACCATCGATTAATATGGCCCTGAATCATCTTAATGACATGCGTTCATATCAAGTTTTTTTTTAAAACAAAAAAACTATTATCGTTATTATTATGACTGTATTTTTTTTTTTTTAATCTTAATGGTTTCTTTTTGTGAATGATTGCCATTAAAAGTGATCCTTTTTGTTTGATTTGATGTATGAATTATTTTCAAGAAAAAGTGGGTTTAACACACTAATTTCAAAGAAAAAATCAACTGTCATGAATTAGTTTAATTTTTAATCCATTTAATTTTTTTACAAAAAATTGTGTGTTTTTTTGTAAATTAAATAATTATTTTTTAAATACCCTTTTATTTGCCTAGTTAATATCATTTTTAATAACTTTTTCTTTGTTGAAAGAGTTGAATTGATTTAAGATCATGAAATATGAGATTTTAAAAAATAGAGATATGTCAAATAAGCACTGCATCAGTGAATTAAGATCTTGAATCAGCGTAAAGAGAAGGCTGGTGTTCCGATGTAAAGGATATAAATTTGTGAGAAGCATGTCTTATCGTATAATGTAAAGTGAATAGATATAAAAAAAACTGAAATATAATTAAAATTAAAATTCAAAAGCTAAGTAGGTAATTATATACATTTGAGATAGTTAGGACGTCTCTATATGTCAGTGATAAATTTCTGTGTGCTATGTGGTAGCAATAATCAAAATATCGGTAAACTTTGATATATCGGTAATTGGATTTTACGGATACTCTCAGTGGATATTTTATAAAATATCGGATTCTTACAGAGTATTTGTTTAATTTGATAATGTATTTCTAAATTATAATTAAATATGTAATTTAATATTATTCTTATAATTAATGAGTTTTTATTTTTATTTATATATTTATGAAATTATTTTATAGATTAATGAGAAATGATTCGTATTTTAATTAAGGTAGATTAAAATCGAATGGATTCGATAGTATTAAATTAAATATACTTAATATTTAATAAATTATTAAAGATATTCTAATGTTAAAAGATATTATTTATTGTTTTATTATACGAATATTAAGTAGATAATGAGAAAGGCAAAATATTGTATATTATAATATTAAAATTAATGAGATATTATTTTCTTTCTTTTCCTTATAAAATTTATTTTTGATTTAAAAATATTGTAAATTTATTGATAAAGTGAAATTTTTTTTTGAAAGGAAATCATTTTATTTAAAAAATAAAATTAAGTGATAATGTTAAAACAAAAATATAAAAATAATGTAAAATAATAAAAATAGTCATAAATAATAAAATATATAAAAAACATATGTACTATATATATATATCAAGTGCAAAGAAATTTGCTCAGTGGACAAAGTGTAGACATTAGCCTTGTTTTGGGCGGGTTCGACCATAGATATAGGAGCTTTAAAATTTTGTAGATTTAAAACATTAGAGGTATATAAGTGGCTGAAATATTGGTCAAAATTAGGAAAAAAAAAATCAGATATATCGAAACTAAATCGTGATAAATGGCCGATATTTAACTTGGCCGTATAGTGGTGGGATATCAATGACATCAGATAATCGAGAATATCGTCGATATTTCGATACGATATTTCGAATTTAGTTTAACTTATGGTAAGGCTTTATCGTTTTGTGGTTCATACCGAGAACTTTGTATGAGGGATTAGTTTGAGCGTGATATGAGCACAAAGATGTAACATGTGTATGGGCGGGATTCGCGGCGCCATGCTTCTGCGTGAGGAAACTCTTTGATGATTAAAAGATCAGACGAGAGACATAAAATAACGAATTTAGTGCAGTAAAAGCAAGAAATCACGTAGCTTTGTAATACAGTTAATAAATGTAAAAAACAAAAAAAAAAAAAAAAGTAAAGAACTCACTACCCTCTGGGATCAATCAAAGTACACCTAAGTTGATTCGGACACGGACAGTCATAAAATAATAATGATCTTTATTAGCAGAGAATAATTCAATTAAGCATATATATAAAAACTTTAGGGGTGTTAGCATATGATTGTTAGTGATAAAAAAAAAGGGGTTCTACTCTTTTTGTGCCAAGTGGCATTGCCACGTGAGAAATAGTTTTAAAGTGGGGGTGATGACGTGGACATGTAGGAAAGAATATGATTTCATGGAAAATAAATTTAGAAGATGCAAAGTCTCTAAGTGCATTTTAAGACTTGTCAATACACAAACAATGCCTTGTGGAAGAGGGTGTCCACGTGGCAGAATATTTTCAAAGATAAAATGCAATTTGGAATTTTCTGATTTTGACAAGTGTTCAATTCCATTAGCCCACATATTTATTTATTTATTATTATTATTTTTTGGTAAAAAAATGAAAAAAAAAAAAAAAAGGTTTGAAAATGACCTTGTTAGCGCCCACTTCTTTGAATTTGTGCCAAAAAGATGAGGGATTGTTGAAGTCATTTTCCTTGTCTTGGACTGGTTGGGTAAAGCCAAATGGTATAATATTCTTGTGTCTTTATATTTGGAGTTTAAAGTAAAAATAATTACATATATATATATATATATATATATATCACCTATATATATATATATACATGTAGACTTCTTTTTTAAAATATTTATAAAAGTTATTTTATTTTATTTTTTAAAACCCTATACACCAACTGCGGATTTAAAATTAATTTTTTGGAATATTTTGAAAGGGAGTTTATATGTGTCATTTTTTCTAAAAATGAATTACTTTTATATTAAACTCTTATATTTGAAGGTACTTTTTTTTTTTCTAAAAAAAAAAAAGAAGAAAAAATTCACAATCTCAAAATTTTGGATTTTTTTTTTGACAATTATAATGATAGGATTACGTGTTTACAATAGGACCGAGCTACTTTAATCACATCCTTTATGATTTGATGAAGGCTCTATCATTTCGAGAAATTTGGGTGTGATAAGCCGTTTATTATTGTTATAGGAAGCAGTTTTCTATTATTTAGAATAAATAAAAAATCAAATAATACAACAAATATAATAGTTTTAGAAATTTATTTATTTATTTTCACTTATTTCCTGACGGCTGTTTTAAAAAAGTATATATTACAAAATATTTAGATTTATTAAAAATAAAACATTAGACATAAAAAGCACTCTAAAACATATTTACAAAATTAAAAAAAAAAGTTAAAATCTTCATATTTTTAAATAAACTTTCATTCTACAGAACATCAAAAAACTTCTTTCTAAGATTATTTGAATCATGTTTTTAAAAAATTTATTGTAACATGAAAAGTATGAAGAGAAAAGATGTCTTGTATGATTCTTTAAGGAAAATATGAAAATAAAATATGTTCAAAATTAGTTGAAAGTTCTGTACGTTTTCAAAGTTTTTACGCTGGAAAAAAAAGAAGAAGAATTTAAGAAAATAATTTATACTAAAATTTTATTTTATTCCCTCAATTTCATTCATTTATTTATTTTACTTTTCTCCCAAACTTATTCACACCAAAAAAATAAAAAAATAAAAAAATAAATAATAATAATAATGATGATGATGATGATGATGATGATAGAAAATGACAACAAAATTGAGACAATAATTTCATAATGCAATACCAATTATAGAAAATGACAACAAAATTGAGACAATAATTTCATAATGCAAAACCAATTTTTCTTGGACAAGAATTTCTCTCATTTTAGAACATCACTTTCTCAAATGGGTTTGGGCCTTTGGTGAAAAAAAAAAAAAAAAACTCTACCCCAATACTTGATCACTAATTGAAATGTTCACATAATTCATTAAAATATAAATTAGCCTTAGGGTCATTCATAGAATCATACCCAATTGATTCAATCTCAAATATATATATTCGTGTGGAATGAATATGAATTTGATTATATTATATTTAATCTTCTTAAAAAATATTAAATTCTCTTAATAATTTAGAGTTTCACGACAAAGAAATAGAGTATATTAATGTGAAAATAATGAAAACTTGTCGTTGTTATGACTTTTCTGTTTTTATTTGATTAGTTTATTTATTTTTTTATTTTTTATTTTTAGTATTGAGGTATTCTATGATAGTAAGAATTAGATTGATCGTCAAAACATTTTGTTTTTATTTATTTATAATTGTGTCTAACTAGGTCAATAATTGTCAAAAGAATCCAAAAATGAAATAGTTTTGATCACACAAGAGAATATAATAAAACTCTTATCATTCATTTCGCTAAGATTTTGATTTTTGATAAGTCATTTTCAAATTTTCACACATTACATTAGAATTTCTTCCACAACTTTGTAGAACTTTCTTTGATGTGACAATTTTTAGGGTACTAACTCAGCAAATTCATGACGTAATCATAGTCTTGTAAGGTTATCAATGATTGTACTAGAAATTCTTTTTTAACTTGACTATCCTTCTGCACCCCCTAAAAAAACAGTTTAGAAATTATTCTTCAAAATAATTTCATATTTTTCAAAAAAAAAATTCATAGTTTTCATTTTTAAAATAAAGTATGACATATAAAAATTCTACTTTTCTTTTCAATGCAATTAGTTATAATGTAATAAATTATTTATATTAAGATGATTGAACCTCTAAAATTTTATGTATTGTTTTTAATAGTTGATTGTTCTACCATATGAGTTAGGTATAATGAATAATAATTTTTTAAAAATTTAAGCAACTTTAATTCTGATATAATAAATTATTTAAATGAGATTGAGAAGCGAGGCTCGGCCGCCTGTCTTACTGCGCTACAAAGGTAAAAAATTCTTTCTCTACGCGTAATTTAACGAAGCCTTTATAGCGATAAAAATTGTTTTAGTTATAATATAATGCTTGTTGATTGAGGCTGGCTCGGAATTTCAGCCACTCGCTTATGCTAACTTAAAAAACGTTGAATCTTTCTACCAGTATGAGTTAAGCATAACGGATAATAAAATTATTTTTTTAAAAGAAATTTAAAACTAACACTCATTTAGTTGATGTAATAAGCAATGCCATGGCTGAATCAAAGCATATAACTAGCATGTCTCTTGCACTAAAAACGTTAGACTTCGTATAAACTAGTCATGGAATCATGATGGGCTATAAAAATAACTTTTTGGAAATAATATATTATTTTCTAAAATATAAAAAAAAATTAAAATAATTCCAAAGCACTCCCTATCCACCCATAATTTTGGGGGATTCCATGCCAAAAAAAAGGTCATTTCAACATAGCAATATGAAAGTGATATAGGCTTAGAAGAGAAGGGGTAAGGTTGGTTGGTTCCAAAATGAAGGGGCCATGAAACTTTTATGAAAAAAGGCATTTAGGAATGACATAACTTGACATATTTGATGGCACGTGCCCCTATGTGGGAGCTTCTATATAATATGAATTTACAAACTTACATATATATATATATATATATATATATATATATATATATATATATATATATATATATATATTCAAGAAAATGAATAGATTTGTCATTCACCCCACTCATTATTTGAGTTGATGATTCCGCAAGGAGACACCCCTCAATGCCTATTGGGCTTAAGGCCCAATGTTGGGACAAATTTTTTAAAACTATTATTGAGAATGGGTTTCAAACTATAATTCATGTTCTTTATAAATTATTCTTATTTTTTTTATATTTAATGTCTTTCATGTTTTTTGTGTTTTCATAAAGAAAGGAGATCGAAAGTCCATTTGATTCTTTATTTTTAAAGCGTATTGAAAATCCCATACTTTGTTAAGTGGCTTTAGCTGATGTGAGGGACAAATTTGTAAGAATTTACATATGTTTTGTTTTGGTTCGTGTTTTTAGCGTGAAAGCGGTGAGATAATCATTTTGACGTTCTAAAATGGTGTTTTTAATGTTCTATGTCTTTTTTAGAGAAAAAATGAACCACGAACTTGTTTGGTTAATGTATTTAAAAACTGTTTTTTGTAATTAAAAAACAACGAGGATAAGGAAAACAGGGCGAATCCATTCGTGTTTTTTTTGTTAAAGCAGCTAAATATAAAGTCTGATAACGGGTTTCGAGAGAATCTGGCCGTGTTAACATGTTTTGAAATATGAGCCACAAAGGTGGTGCAAGAAATGACAACGTATAATAGTTTGGTTGTGGTTGTTGTTACGAAAAGCAGCAACGCTAAAGCCAGCTAGCTTGAAGCGATAATATCTTTAAAAAAACACAAAAAGGGTATTTTCCATGTTTTCAAAATAAACCGTTTTCAAAAATATTAACCAATTATACCTCAAATGGTATTTTTTTCCTGTTTTCCACGGTTTCCTTAATTTTCAAAACAAAAAAACAAATTTCAAAAACTTCACCAAACACACTCATAGGGCCATTTTTGTTTTTTTGCAGTGATTTTGCCCTAGTTGTGAGGGTAGTTTTGTGGGGATGGTGCTATCTTCTCCATGATTGATTGTAATTTGTAGGGGCTATCAAACTTAGGTATGATTGGGAGGGAATTAGGGTTTGGCTTTGAGTCAACTAAAAGTTCACAAGTGGCCTTCCCCTTAGGCCCCCTCATCATGGCTTACTTGAATGGGCCTACAGTTATTGCACTCAACTCGCACACTACAACAAATTATTGGTGCCCTTTTGGAAGCATATTCTTGGGGGAAGAGAATATAGTGTTTTTGACAATGAGACATTTGTGCCCAACTCATGCCTTCATTATTTCATCAACATACTTTTATTCTTTGGAATTTGATTTGTCCCTTAATTTGATCCTGGCCCATCATGTTCATATAGTTCGTGTGATAGGATGTTCAATGTTTTAAAAGATGTAAAAAAAAAAGAAAAAAAAAGAAAAAGGGTTTCGAATTCGACTCCTTGTAAGAATGATTTATTATATTATAACTTAAAGTGTTTAACTGTCAAAAAAGAATGTCATTCTTTTTAAATTAGGTTTAAAAAAAATCATCTTAAAGTCATGAATTCATTATTTCATGAAGATAATTTTATTTTTTGGAGTTTGATTTGTCCTGAGTCTCATTCTTGCCCATCATGTCCATATTGCTTGTACGGTAGAACACTCAATATTTCAAAAGAGACAAAAGATAGGGAGGGAAAGGGTCCTGGATTTGAGTCATAGTAGGAACGGTTTTTTTACATTATAACTTAAAATGTTTAGCTGTCAAAAAAGAGTGTCATTCTTTTTAAAATAGATTTTAAAAAAAATCTTCTTAAAGTCATGGATTCATTATTTCATGAAGACAATTTTATTCTTTTGAGTTTGATTTATTCTTTTGAGTTTGATTTGTTCCTTTGATGCTTTGTCAAGAGTGTCATTCTTGCCCATCATGTCCATATAGCTCGAATGGTAGAGTATTCAATGTTTCAAAAGAAGCAGGAGATCGAAAGGGGAGGAGAGGGGTCTCGGATTTGAGTCCTAATAGAAACGGTTTACTACATTGTAATTTAAAGCGTTTTTCTATAAAAAAAAAATGCCATTCTTTTAAAAAAAAATGCCATTCTTTTAAAAAAAAAAAAAAAATCTTCTTAAAGTCATGAATTCATTATTTCATGAAGACAATTTTATTCTTTTGAGTTTGATTTGTCCCTTTGATGCTTTGTCAAAGGTGTCATTCTTGCCCATCGTATTATATAAACAGATGGTGAAACGATTGATGTTTAGGCGGGAGATCGAAGAAGAAGGGGAGGAGAGGGTCTCGGTTGGTCACAATAGAAGCGGTTCTTGCGATTTGTAATTTAAAGCGTTTTTCTATAAAAAAAAATGCCATTCTTTTAAAAAAAAAAAAAAAAATCTTCTTAAAGTCATGAATTCATTATTTCATGAAGACAATTTTATTCTTTTGAGTTTGATTTGTCCCTTGGTGCTTTTGTCAAAGTGTCATTCTTGCTATCATCATCGTATAGGCTCAGATGGTGGGCGTTCGATGTTTGGGGCGGGAGATGAAAGGGAGGAGAGAGTGCAGTTTGAGTGCTTAATAGGAAGCGGTTTATTACATTGTAATTTAAAACGTTTATCTATAAAAAAAAATGTCATTCTTTAAAAAAAAAAAAAAATCTTCTTAAAGTCATGGGTTCATTATTTCATGAAGACAATTTTATTCTTTTGAGTTTGATTTGTCCCTTAATTTGATATTTTGTCAAGAGTCTCATTTTCATCCATCAACACTCCGTGTTTAAAAAAAGGCAGGGTATAAGAAGGAGAGGATTCTTGATTCAGTCGCATGAGGACGGTTTGCTACATTTAATAGCCCAAAGTGTTTAAGCATAAAAAAAGTGTCGTTTCTTTTTTTTAAATAATTTTACGATAATCGGGAATTAATGGGGCCACCAGACTTACATTGCACTTGATGATCTTGTCCGAGGATCGCAGTTAACTCTTCAGATGAACCTAAGAAGACTCAAACTGATGAAATACTGAGGAGAAAACCTAAGTATAGACCAACTGAAATATCTCTCACAATTATTATGTTATTAGAGAACACTTATGAGCATAATTTTTTTAAAAAGTAGGAAATTTGACAAAATTAAAAAAAAAAAAAAATCAATTTTGAAATAAATGTCTAACATCTAATAAAATGGTTGAATCCATTATTTGACCAATCAAAGCTTTTTGTTAACTTTTGGGATCATTAAGTTAATAACTAACAAAACATACCCGACTCTAGTGGTAAACAGGTAGAAATGGGCTACGAGATATCCATATTTAAATCTTTATAAGAACAAGTTATGATAACATAATATATAAAATGAATAAATATAAAAAAAATTTAGGAACTTACAAATATAAATATTTTAGAGCGTTTATTAACAAAATGAACATTGAGAACATTCCTTCTTATCCCTCAAAACTCTCTTAGAAGTATCGTGATTTTTTTTTTAATAATTAAACACATGAATTACAATATAATAAACTGTCCCAACTCAACTCGAACACGTGATTTCTTAACTTGCAAATCTTTTTTGTTGACCTTTAAATCCACCATAACTTCTTTTCTATATCATGATCTAAACTTGCTACTAATTATAGAATTCATTGAAAAAATTGTGAGGTCCTATCCAAACCCTAAAACAAAATACAAAAAGTTTGAAAATTTTAAAAATAATGGAACCCACTTGGGTAAGACCTAGATTCTAGAGACTACAAAAAAAATATCATTTATCCTCTCTTACTTTTTTCTTCATATCTCATTATTTCTGTTTGATCAATTTTAAACAATTATTTGAAAACATGAGTTTGTCAAGATATACTTTTACAAAATTAAAAAAAAAAAAATTCTTTGGTGGGTTGTCTATACTGTTTTAGATAACATGAGATCTTCTCCTTTGAGGAAAAAAATCAAACAAACAATTATCATATATATATATATATATTCAAACATCAATTAATGAGTTTGAAATGGATAAACATTACTTTGTCAGATTTTAGGTATCCATGCATTTCTTAGTCCGCTAAATGGAAGCAAAAAATGTTTAGACGTTGCTTTCTTATAAGTACAATTTACTATATTATAACTAAAAGTATTTATTTTTAGAAAAATTAGTATAAAATCGTGAATTTTAGTGACTTTTGTATTTAAATGCGTGAACAAAAAATTCTAACTTAAATAGAAACAGCTTTTCGTAAATTTGTTTTATGTCAATAATTTTAAATTTAATTATAGTTAGTTTAGGATAACAAACGATGCGCCAAACGACGTCGTTTCGTCATACGCATTAAGCATGATAGAGATTTGGGTTTGTTGGGGATATAAAGCAAAATTCATGAAAGTTATTATATTTATAAAATAAACTTTCTGTTTATGATTTAAATGGAAAAGTTACGAAAGTTTAAGATTTTAATTCTAAATTTTCCTTCTTTTTAAAATCATTTTTTTTGAAAAGTCATGGAACCATTATTTCGCAGAAAATTTATTTCTTTGATTGATTATAATGATGCTTTATCAGAGTGTGGCGCTTAGCGTTTCAGATATAACGCAAAGGGATCTCGGGTTCGAGTGATGATGATTCTTATATTATAAGCTAAAGTGTTTAGCCCGGAAAAAAGAGTCATTTTTTGTAAAAGATTTTAAAAAAATATTTTTAAAGTCATGGTCTCATGGGTTCATTATTTCATGAAGATAATTTTATTCTTGAGTTTGATTTGTCCCATTGATGCTTTATCAAGAATGTCATTCCAGTTCCCATGTGATACAATGCTTAATATTTCAAAAAAGGTAGGGTATAGGAAATGGAGGGGTCCTGACTTTGAGTCTCAGTGGGGACAGTTAGTAACATTGTAACTAAAAATGTTTAATTGTCAAAAAATAATGTTATTCTTTTTAAAATCTTTTTTTTCTTCTGATAATCGAGGTGTCCAAACCAACTTACATGCATCCCGATCTACTAACCTAAGGGATCATGAAGTTAACTATTCTAGTGATCCTAAGAAGACTCAAACTAATGAAATATTGTGGAGCAAACCTAAGTTTAGACCTACTAAACTAACCTTTCATAATTATTGTGTTATTAGAGAACACTTATTAGCATTTTTTTTTTCAAACATTTAAGGAATTTGATAAAATTTTAAAAATTGTTTTTGAAATAAATATCTAACATCTAATAAAATGGTTGCATCCATTATTTTATCAAATCAAAGTTTTTTGTTAACTTTTGGGATCATTAAGTTAAGAACTTACAAAACAGGTCTAACTCAAATGGTAAATGGGCTATGAGATATCCATATTCAAATCTTTATAAGAACAAGTTATTACAACATAATATATAAAGTGAATAGATGGAAAAAAAAAGAACTTACAAATAGAAATGTTTTAGAACATTTATTAGCAAAATGAACAATGAGAACATTAACTTTTTATAAAACAGAAACTCTTTTAGAAATTATGTAAATTGGACTCGAACCCGGGAGCCATAATCTGTAACATATATAACATTTAAGCATTAAGCAAACTCTACAGCATGAGATAAACATGATGAACAATAATGTCGTGATTTTTTAACTTGCAAATCCTCATCTCCTTATACTAATTATAGAATTCTTGAATCCTGTCTCACCCACTTCTATAAGAGAATTCATTGCAAAAATTGTGAGGACCTATCCAAACCCTAAAACAAAATCCAAAAAAGTTTGAAAATTATAAAAATAATAGAACCCACTTGGGGGTAAGATCTAGATTCTAGAGACTATAGGAAAAATTATCATTTATCCTCTCTTACTTTTTTTCATCATATCTTATTATTCTGTTTTGATCAATTTAAACAATTCTTTGAAAACATGAGTTTGTCAAGATATGCTTTAAAATAAAAAATAATTCTTTGGTGGTTTGTCTAAGCTTCTTTTAGATAACATGAGATCTTCACAGCACGTGACAAAAAAAAAGAAAATCAAACAAACAATTATCATATATATATTCAAACATCAATTAATGAGTTTGATATGGATAAACATTACCTTGTCGGATTTTAAGTATCCATACATTTCTTAGTCCGCTAATCAGAAGCAAAAAAAATGTTTAGACGTCGCTTTCTTTTTAATTTTCTTTGTTTTTTAAGATTATATTTTTAGTCATTATTTTTCTTACAGCGACGGGTAAAATAAAATAGACCGCACAAAACTGAACAACTTTGAAGTTAAACTTCACGAGAACATGCCTGCAAATCAGGGAGCATACGAGAGGGTGCGTTTTTACTGTTTTTGATAAATTGTTTTCTGTTTTTAAAAATAAGGAGAGCATAGAAAATATGTTTAGAAGGATTGATACATGTTTTTAAAAAACTGTTTGAACACAAAAACAAGGATAGTATGTTTGGTTCATTGTTTTTTTTTTTTTGAGAAAAACAGAAAATACTTGATTAAGAGAAGAGACCAAAATGATGTTCTCTGTTTTCAAAAATTGTTCTTCAGAACAATTGTCAAAAACAAAAACCTAATAGGCCCTTTGTTTTATCTGAAAACTGTTGTTATACTTTGAATTTATTTGTGTTTTCAAACAAAAAAAAAAAAAGCAGAACTTAAACATGTTCTCAATGTTTTCCTTGTTTTTAAAAATAAATAACAATTTTAAAAACAAAAACCACACCATTCCTTTGTTTTTTAGTTTTGTTTTTTTTTTAACCATAAAAACAAAAAATAAAAATAAAGAAGTTACAAAAATATATTTTTTGTTGTTCTTTAGGTTTCAAAAACCATTCTCAAAAACAATTTAAAAAATAAGAACCAAACTATACTACCTAATTTTTTGTTAGCTTACCAACATTTAAAACGTGCCCATAATTAAACAAGACCTTACTTCCATATAGCCACACAGGCTGTACCAGTTCGTTTCAATTCAATCCAGGCCCAAAACACTCATTCAACCCTAAACCTGTCCCCCTTGACACTTCAGATTAAAAAACTTTTATGTTATTAAAAATAGAAAACAATTTCTAAAATCAAGACCTACAATTTTTTATTTTTTTTATTTTTTTTATTTTTATTCGTAGCTGTCCGAATCAGTTTGTGCACTCCTTTCATGGGGCCTAAAGTTTAGGACCGAATAAACATCTAATGACACTAAAAAGACTTGAACTGATCTACAATTTCTTAATATAGAAAATCGTTCTAAAATAAATTAGTATTTTACAACACATGCTTGGAAACAGAAAGTTTTAAGAAAGAAAATGAGAATGAATGGAAGAAAACAATTTGAAGGAAGAATAAAATAAGTTTGAATTTAATAAGTTAGTTTTAAGACTAATTCAAACTCAGTTTGACTGTTTCTTTCTATTTGACTAAAAATTTAAAAATAGATAAAATTTAAAAAAAATTTGATTATATTTAATTTTTCTTTTATATTATCCAACAAATATAAGAAAAAATAGGTCAATTGGATAAGACATGATATGACATGTGGTGCACTTGTGTGAATGACTAACATTGAGCCAAGTATTAAGTGGAAGAAATAACGGGAAAGATAAAATAAAAAATAAAAAAAAAGGAGAAAAAAATCAAAAAGAGGAAAAAAAAGAAGAAAAGAAAAGAAGAGAAAGAAAAACAAAAGAAAAGTCAAGTAAAAGGAAAAAAACCAAAACGGCAGAGAAGAATTTCAGTAAAGAGAAAGTAGGCGAAGAGAGAAGAGGGTTAGAGAGAGAGAAACTTTTCTACAAGATGAAAATCGAGCCCAATGGGTTTTTCTTGAAGCAAAAGCAAAATCGTCCAGTACGTGAGAGGGCGTAGATAAAAAATGCGAATTTAAATTAAAATTCTACCAAGTAAACCAAATTTTTCTCTTGGAGTTATTTTTTAGTTTAAAGTGTTATATTGGTTTGGGATTTTTCTTCCAATTATTGATTTGTCCCAATTTTGGATGGATGTAGAATTTTAGAAATTTTGTTTATTTTGACGGTCTCTGAATTTATATTGAGATCGGTTTTAATCCCACGAGGCCAAATGTCTTCGGGGTTTTGTGAATGTGTTTTGAGTATCGCAATAATTTGATGATGAACATGAAGGCCGATAAGTGTCGTATTTTATATAGATGCAATCCCCAGAGTCATTTATAATGTATTGTTAGAAAAATAAATAATATCCGATTTATATTATTAATCGTATTTACTATGTGCTTGCATGATGTATTAACATGGAAATTGTGATGAATGGAAATTATATGTAGAAAAAATAATTATCCGGAATTTATAAATGTTGCATGTAACATGACATAGCATAAAATGACATGATTGCATTTTATATGCATGATCATAGCACGACATGAGTGTGTGTGCGATGAAGATTTGGCGCCACTACTTGTATGGTGAACAGTTTGAGGTATTTCGGGCGTTTAGTATATTTTAAATACAGTGGGGCGCAGCGTGAGGAAAGCGTAGATGGATGGAGTATCGGAAGAGCCCATGATCTGTTTGCGTTACCGTCACGGCAAAGCGGAATGCCAGTGATTGATACACTCCCGGTCGAATCGAAGTGCGCTGGTGTAGTTTCCCAGAGAATGGCGGATCTTTGAGGCGCAGGACCAGTTTAGGCTGCGAGTACAGTGATCGGAGCTCGGGGGCATTAGGGAGTTTGTAGTGGTATGTCATCCCTCACAGAGTAGAGATGTCCAGGTCAAGGCGGGGGCCTTAAAGATATTGTCGAAATTCGCGGATAGGAATGTGATTAGATACAGTGATGAAAGGTAGACCCGTCGCGTAGATGGTAGTCTTGCGTTATAGGGGGCTTAGTGCGTGGTTCCCGGTACCGTCGAGAGAGGAGATCCCAGGAGTTCAGTGACGCTCTCGGTCGTTGTGCATCAGGTGGCGAAGATGTATCGTGATGCTTGTGGGTATTCTTTGGAGGCGGAATGAAGCGACGGTGGGGATTTTTGTTCAAGGTGTCGGCGTGCCAGCCAAGTAAAGTCGAGCACCGAAACCCGGCGAGGACTAGTCGACCTTTGGAGGTAGCGGTGGAAGTGGGGCGTGTCGCGATGGATTTTGTGACCCACTTTTGCCCGCGAGACGCGCGGAAGCGTGATCTTGGTATGGATAAATGGTGGTGAGTACATTCGTCGATACACTCTAGCGGTCTGTGAAATGACCTTCACACTAAGGAGTGCGCTAGTTGTATGTTGTGAGATTGTCAGGTTACATGGAGTGCCGGTCTGCATGTATAGACAGGAATCCCAAATTTCAGCACACTTTTGGAAGAGTTTCCAGAAGGCCATGGGGACGCAATGGATGATGGGCACCGTTTTTTTTATCCATAGACCGGTGGTAAGTCGGAGAGGACCATATAGGTTTTAGAGGACATGCTGCGAGCATGCGTCCTGAATCTTAAAAGTAGCTGAGGAGCACTTACCCTTAGTGATTAAACTACAATGACGCATTTGTCGAGGCGGTATACGGATGACCTGTATGAGGGCCGTATGGGAGGCCCAGTGTCGATCCCCGATTTGTTGGACGAGAGGTTGGGAGAGTTCCATTGCGTGCGGATCGGTTATGACACCTCGGAGAGGTGGGTTTGATCTGCGTCTTGCTACCAGTCTGGCGTGAAGAACTATATCAGCCAGAGACGACGTCGACTCACAAGTTTGAGGTGGGTAATCACGTCTTCTTACAAAGGTGATCTTTCTGAAGGGGTAATTGATTCGGCAATGAGGGAAGAGCTGCGCCGAGGTATAATGTAGGCAGCGAGAGATCACTGAGGGTGGGCACGGTTGCATATCGGTGGTGCTACCACCGCGATTTGCTCAGTGTGCATGAGGTGTTGCATGCTTTGTCTTTCTGGAAGTATCTTCTGGTCTGGCATTTGTGTAGTGGATTGGGAGGGGGATTATTATTTATACAATGGACATTCGGAGGGACAGCTTGTTTTGGATGATTGTGATCGGGTTTTGTGCAATACACAGTGAAGCTAGTGAAGAAGTGTTATGGCAGCAGGGTGGAGGAGGCGATTTGGGAACGAGGGACACGTCCAGTCTTCCCTATCTTCTCATCGAGGATGAAGGTGCGTTATGCAATATTAGGGTCTAACTATTAGACCAGAATGACTATTACGCCATGTGCTTATGTGTACTAATGTGAGAAAATGTCATATATGTGATTGAGACGAAATTCTATGAAAGGAAGAATGTAAAGCACTTGGAAAAAATTAGAAATTTTCAAAAATGGTAAAATAATAATAATAGTAGTAATAATAATTCTTAGGAAACGGTTCGAGGAAAGCGCAGAAAATTCTCTAGATGCCGGATAATGAAGCGGACTGCGCGTTGTAGTTTGTCTCAATTTGATTACCTATCAAATTTAGTTTGGATTAAGAAAGCGATCGAATTTCGTGTTTTTTCGAGATATCGGAGTGTCGCGTAGTATGACATGGCACATTATATGAATAATTTCTGCATTGAAGTAGAAAGTGTGATGGAGGAAATAATGAAAAAGATAAAACGAGAAAAAATAAAAAATAAAGAAAGCAAAAGATAAAATAAAGGAAAAAAAATCAAAAAGAGAAAAAAAAAAGAAGAGAAAAGAAAAACAAAAGGAAAAATAAAATAAAACGACAAAGAAGGATTTCGGCAGAGAGAAAGTGAGCGAGAAAGAGAGAGGAGAGGGTTAAAGAGAGAAAAACTTATCTCTAAGATCTATAGAAATTAGATCGTACGTTTTCGTCGGATCAAAAGGTAAATCGATCATTAAATACAGGCTGCGACGTGAATCTGCAAAGGAATCTTTGGGTTTAGATCCAAGCTAAAGATGAGAAAATTTCTACTTTAGTTATTTCTAACTTAAAGGTCATTTAATGGCTTGGGGGTTTTTTCTTAGAAGTTGTGAGATGCCGAAAATTTAAGTCCCAAATTTTTGGGACTGGGTGTAGAAATGTTTAAAAAAATTTGGGATTGTTTTGGACCGTCAGAGTGAGCTCTGAGGCTATTTTGAGCGATCTTAATTGTGTTGAGATTTGGTTTCGGTCCGGGAGCGATGTCTTGAGTTTGTGTGGTATGTTCCTAGCATTATAGTGGTCGATGAATCGTAGATGAATACGAGGTACTTTATTTTATATGAGTCAGGATTTAGGTCGTTTATGTGTATTGTTAGAAATAAATAATATACGGTTGTGTGTCAAAATCATGTTAATATGTTAACTAGCGTTATGTATTAACATGGAAATTGTGATGAATGGAAATTATGTACTTAGAAAGCCAAATATAATTACATCAGGAGAGGTTATAGTATAGCGTGACATGGCGTAGAGATGACATGATTGCATTTCATATGCACGATCATCGCATGACATGGGTGTGTGCGTGGGCATCAGTCCATCCATCATCACGATGGTGATATGAATGGGTAGTGAGCTCGTACTTTAAGAATGACACGTCCCGATAAATAAGCTGTGAGTTCAAAATCGTAAAGTGAAATATAATTAATGTGTGTTAGGCGGGGCAAAAGAAGTGGGTCATCTCCTAGAATTGAAAGAAAGCTTGAAACATAGGTGTAAGGGCAGTGGTGTGATCGAAAAAGTTACGTATGGGGTGTAATGGGCAGCGGCGTAGTGATATAGTTGTTGCCCAAAGAAGACCTGCTTGTCATGGATTTATCCACATAGACTTGAGTTATGTGATAGGGTCGAGGATATTTCGGGATTAATTGCCTATTGACACTTGCATTGGGGACTTATCACATAGACTTCGAGTTATGTGATAGGAGTCGGGATTGACTCGGGATTAATTGCCTATTGACACTTACGCTGAGAATTTGGTGGTAGATAAGGGTTTCCGGTATACTATATGTTATTGAGTATTACCGATGGCGATTATCCGCATTGGCATAGGCGTGTGAAGTCGATGAGTATTTCCGAGATATAGGCATGAAAGAGACATTAAAAGCCATGACGCATCACGACATTTATGTAAAGCATTTAAGCGGATGTGTATGGGTTAGTTTGATTATTATTGTATGAAGCGTTTAAGATGGAGTAACCGCTTGTATGAGATTATGTTCTTAAAGGCACCTTTCCGGCACCTCCAGTGCGTGGGGCTGCTCCGCTTTCGGGTATAGGTCAGGTACGAGACAGATGACACGCATTCGGGGCCAGCACGTATAGAAAAAAAACCGGATGTGACTTTGAACTATATTTTGTATATGTATATTAGAACGATCGTTTTAATATATCATTTGCTCTGGTGTATAATTAAACTCTAGTAAACATATCAACACCCTTAGTTTACATGTATGGTATTCGGGATATGGTTGAATGGAGATAGAGTGGTCGCTATGACTCATGAATGACCGGTGTAGTATATTGAGCCGAGGATGGATCATGTGATGTTATTTATACATCTGTATTTGGACCGAAACACCCATCTGAAAGAGGCTGTCCAGAATTTTATTAAGTATGGATCTGTTAATGGGACATGATAGTGTGATATTAGGAGTTCCCGGCCCACCGGTTTAGCCGGGTTATTGATTGTCAACGGTATCCACCGGGATAGAGTGTCACAAAAGGCTTCTGGCTTGGTGGAGCTTATGATTTAGCAATTCTTTTTTTAAGAAATTGAATAGATTTAGTCTTATATACACACACAACAAAGGTAATAAAAAGAAAGAATATGACCCATCATGTCTATCTCATATGATAAAACGCTCAACATTTCATAAGACAGACAATGACATAGGAAAGGAAATAGTCCCGAGTTCAAGTCTTAATGAAAACGTTTCCTACATTATAACTAAAATGTTTAACTTAAAAAAAAAAAAAAAAAAGAAGATGAGCTCCCATGCCTTGGTATAATGTTAAAAATTAAAAAACTGAGCTTGTCAAAGAAAGGGAAGAACCAGAATACCGATAAGACAGTTCATGCTTAATTGTCAAAAACAAAAATCTACGGTTCACGGGATTTAACATTGGTTTATAATTCAGAAAAATTGAAACAAACCCTCGACCGTTCATAGTTCCATTCATAAAGGAAATTTAAAAATTGTAATAAAATCAAATATAGCACACCCCTACTCCTATCTTAAGTGACAAAACTAGATCAGACTAGTTCTTTCATTAGCTAAGAAAACATCCCACCCATTTTAAAAGGAAAAGAAAGTAAAAATTATGCAATTCTTTAAGCATTCACAAGCCCCATATCAGAACAATGGTTACCTCAGGAAAAGGAAAAAAGGAGGGGGATCTCACGTGATGTTGAACTAGAGAGATGATGCCAATTGACACTTTTCTGTTTACGAAATCTTTGCCCTGGAAAAGTCCATCTCCGGATGCTGCAAAGAGGAAAAAACAATCAGAAATAGGTGTGACTGGCATGCACAATCAACAAGGGAGTGTTTCATTCCTGTTTTTGAAAACTACTTTTGAAAACACAAAAAAACACCAAAACAATGGTCTTTGAAAACTCCTATTTGTTCTTTAAATTTGGTGTTTTATGTGTTTATGTTTTCAGAAAAAAAAAACAAACAGAAAACCAAACATGTTTTTTTTCTGTTTTTCTTGTTTTTGAGAATAAAAAACGTAAACAAATAGGCGCTAAAGGTCTGTCTGTTTACAGTTTTTGAAAATTGTTTTTTATTCTAAAAAACAAAAAGAATGCAAAAAAGCACATTTGGGTTTTTTTTTGTGTTGAAAAACTCAAAGAGCAAAAAAAACACTAAATTAAATAAACAAGAACTGTTTTCAGAGGATGTTCAAAATTTGTTCTTAGGAACAGTTTTCAAAAACAGAAAACAAACAAGCCCTAAAATTAGAGGAAAAAAACAAAAAAGAGCCGTCCATCACCTCAGCCATGAATTTCTTTAGAATATCCTGTTTCTGCATTTCATCGCTAGTCGGAAGTCCCATAGATTTCTGTCTCTGGTCAAACTGCTCAAGTAACCAAAAGAAGGGAGAATTCATGGTTTCAAATTTTCATGTTTGATATACAATCTAAAAATATGCAAAGAAAATAAAAAAATAAAAAATCGCATAAGTAAAATATGTGGATAACTTAAAATAAGTAAAATAAGATAAAAATATTATATAAAAATAATTTATTGGGTTTTGACATTTTCATTTCTTCACTTTCTTTTCTCTTTGCACACACTCCATATTCTCTCTCATCTTCCTCCAAAATTTTCAAAAATCAAACATAAACTATTAGAAAGCAAACTGGAATGACACAGAATAAACAGCTTCGACAGATATATTAGAAATAGAATTAGAGAGAAGTATGATTTGACAACTGTTTATTTTGAAACTGAGTTTCCCTAAAGCCAAGTGGAAAAAAAATGGTAGATCCTAGATCATAGATCTAAAGACTAAATTTAACAGAAATTCATGGGAAATTAAACCTGACTTTGTATAATTAACAAATCCGGTGAAATAAAGGAACATTGACGAAGCAATAGAAAATAATCATTGATTAAACCAAGTGCAGAAACAAAAGGCATCAGTGCATTACCATCATCTTCTCCACGGTTTGACGGGTTTCTGGATCAAGGTCAGACAGCTTGCTGTTCTCTGGTTCAACTTTTTGGGTATCAATTTCAGGATCACCTTTCACCAAAGATTTCCACCACTCCATTTGGTTATGCTTGGTCAACAAAATAGAGACTGATTTCTGATCCTCTGGAGAAAAAAAAAAACAAAGAGTGTGTTTGTGAATCAACACCATGAAAAGTCGAGAAATCTCTACACTAGAGTTGAAGGTATGGGAAGACAATGGCATCATCTAAAGTGATCCAAAAGAGCCTTGTTATTTGAACATAACTAGGAATATACAACAGCCCAGCACACAAAAGGATTGTGGGGAGTCTCTAAGGCTCTGTTTGGAACCCAAAAAGTATTAAGAAAAGAAAATAGTAAGAAAAATAAAAAGGAAAGAAATTTTGGAAGAAAATAAAAAATAGGTTTAAACTTAGAGTATTAATTCTATATATTTATTCAAACTCATTTTAGTTGTTTCTTTCTATTATATAAGAACCAAGATATTTAAAAATATATAAAATTTTAAGGAATTTTGACTACATTTGATTTTCTTTTATATTTTCCTCGATGAAATCAAACATGAGAAATCATTTTCCTCAGTAATTTTTTTCCTTCCCTAGTACTTTCCGAGTTCCAAATGGAGCCTAAGGGTTCCAAATTGTTGGTGGGATGTGGACCTCATATGGTCAAGACACCCCAAAGAACTGTATAGCTTCCCTTATGCAATACAAGCTTCCCATTCTTGAAGTGTACCTTTAAGTTCCATCCTGATTTCCAAGCGGTGTAAGGACAAGAAAAGGGTTAACTTAGCAACGTTAAGGCAGGCTTAAGTTGTCTAAGAACCATTTGCAAGCTTAGGAGATTCCTAAGTCCGTGTAATACCGCATATTAAACATAAATGATTCCTTACCTATTTGATTTATTGGATTTTTCCAAAGAATTAATATAAGTCTTCTAATCAAATATCGTCTATGATTTTCATATCTTAATATGTAAATTAGAGGCATAAGCTCAAAAATTGACCTGCATGATTGTAGCGACATACCCTAAGCTCCAAAAGCAATCATCAGACTGATAGTCTTAGAGTTCTCCTGCAATAGCCCAAATGTTTTGAACATGCATAATAATAATTAAAAGAAGATGGAAATAATAGTACCCAAAAAATATTACAAGACTTGAAGAAATAAGCAACCGACACTCACATCGATTATTGGAGGATGGCCCTTAAGCCCGACCTTCAAATGGTTTTTCTTTATGTCACATACTATAAACCTTGATTTGGTTCCAGAAGGGACTGGCACGGTAACAGTAACCTCTTGCAGTGTCTGCGTCCAGGAATACTTCTCTAGATCGAGACCGTTCCCGTTGTTTGGAACTGCTTACATATTTAAATAAAAATCAAAAAAAGGAAAGAAAATAAGAATGATGCAAAAAGTAAATGCACCTGCACAGATAACGATGCACAAGTAAAAGAGGATAGAAGGAAATAATTATCTTCTTAATAGCTCACATTTAATCCAGATTCAAAAAATTTGCAGCAACTCAAACCAATAGACCATCACAAACTTTAGTAGAATAGTTTAGGGCTTGTTTGGTTCATGTTTTAGAAAATGCTTGTCGGGCGGTTTTTAAGCACGAACGCCATTTGGTTATCTCTAGAAAACAGTTACAATCTAGATTTGGTGTTTTTTATGTTCTTTGTGTTTCATAACAAAAAAATGGATATAAAAACGTGTTCTCTATCATTTTTCTTGTTCTACTTGTTTTAGACAAAAGCGTTTTCAAAATAAATGACAAACAACCTCTTAATATCCAACTCAAATTAATGTTCCTTCCCCACAAACCTAGTAACCCAACCCAAAACCCCATAACTCCTCACACAAAAACATGTCCCTATATATGAAGAAATTAGACAAAATTTGCAGCATGAAGAAAAGAACACCCACAAGCTTTAGGAGTCATTTTTGAACACAAAGAACCAAGATATGCATGCAGAAACCTCAGGGTTGCCTTCCAATCCTTATATATTTTTTTTTTATTCCTTAATTTTTCTTAGTAAATTTATATCCCATAAGACTTGACATCGCAAACCCTCCTAAGCCTTCACCATTTGAACCAAGATTCAAGGACCCCTTTAATCCCCATTCATCATAAAAGATACAATTTTTCTTTCAGCTCTCAAACCAAAGAAACATCCTAATAAAATTAAAATTTTAGATTTTTTTTTCTTTCTTTCAAATTCACAAGCCACTAAAGCAACTAACAGAGTGGATTATGAAAACCTTCCCTTGCTTCCAAATTATTTATCGATAGTGCTTCACATAGCCACAATCCAAAACAATATCCCATCAAAAAACAAAATAACCACAAACAAAACAATAATAAATAACAATAAAAACATACACCTCAATAACCACACATCCTTCACTGACATTAAAAGCTCATGTTCTTTTCATTCCTTTGATCCCTACATCCTTGTATCTAAACTCAACAATAATTTCCACATGATCAAGCAACACAATTCACACCTTTTCTGTCAAGATTATGATTTCCATCAGGATTCTAATTTGTTTTTCGTGGAGCTCCACAATATTCTACCATAAATAAAAATTCTAAATTTTATCTAAGAAAAACTATGACCAGTAAGCTTCAACTATTTAAACAGAGCGAAAAAACTGCAATAACCATTTTTTTTTAAAGTTAGCTTCCATAACAAACAAGATTAAAGTTAAATCTCAAGTCCAATAATTTATCTCCAATTAGCATTCTTAAAAAAGGAGATCTTCTGCAGTTCTTCCTAGGTTTTCTTATCACAGATAAACTAGAACACAGCTTCTTAAAACAATTATTCAAGAACAAATAAGGAATTTCAGCTCAATTACAATTGAGCTTCGATGTCAGAACAAAATCTCACAAACTGTCGTACTTAATCACCCTTCGGTGTTCCAGATTCAAAAAGGAAAAAAAAAATTAACTAAGTTGAAAATTTTCCAGCTAAGAGGTAAAAACCACAGAGAAGAAGAGGAAAAAAATTGAAACATATACCTAGCGTTCCTTCCTTCTTCTCCTCCGCCTCCGCGTCATCCATCTTCACATCCTCCACCTTCTCTTTCGCCTTCTCTGCCTTCTTCTCATGCTCCTCCCTAGACTCCTTCCGCCGCTTCTCCGCCTTTCCCTGCTCCTCCAGTTCCCTCTCCTCCTCCCTGATCTCCCTCGCCAGCACAGCCACCTCCTTCTCGGCTGCCTCCCTTTTGAAGAAATCGGTTTCCCGGGAAACAAACAGGAACGCCGCCCTCAGGAACTCCAGCGGATTCGAGTGATCGAGAGTTGCATTGTATGTGGATGTAGAGGAAGGATTTTCCTCCTCTTCCTGGTAATCGGCAATTATCGCCATGAATGAACAATAACAGGGTTAGGGCTAGGGTTTTTGCTCGATGAGTAACTTACTTCGCAAGCAAGGCCTCAGTGTATATTTATACATAGAAAGTTCCACAGGCCCCCTACTATGTTCCAGAACCTGGAATTTTAGAAGGATTAAACTAGTAGACTTTATATATATATATATATATATATATATATATATATATAGCATATATATATATATATATATATATATATATATATATAAATGTAAGTATTTATTTTAATTAAGTATATATATATAAATGTAAATTATTTAGTTTTTATCTAATAAAAAATGGGTTAGTTACACATAAACAGTGTGTCAAATTTTCTATTTTTTTCTATTTTGGTATCTTAATTTTATTTTTTAAAACTTTTTTATATTTTTTTATATTTTGGTGTATCAAATTTAATTTTTTCAAATTAAGTGTTAAATTTTTTTTTTTATTTTGATGTCTCAACTTTATTTTTATTTAATTAAGTCTCTAAAATTTTCATTTTTATATTTTTTATGTCTCAACAAATTTTATTACAAAAATGAATAGGAAATATAAATATTTAAATTAACAGAAAATAAAATTGAGATAAAAATTTAAAAATTTATTAAAAGAAAATACAATAACATTTAAAAAATAACATAGAAATTATCTTCTATTATTTTCTTGTTTTCTTAGTATTATGTGAACAAAAATTTATATGAATAATTACATATAAAACATTAGATATTAAAATTATTTTTAAAAATAATTAAAATTTTATTTTTATTTTATCAAGCAAGCAATTTAATCAATTTATTTTATATGCACTAATAAAAGGATAGCAAAAGCAGTAATGTGGGGAAATGATAATATTGTTTTTTCAGACAAGATTAATTTAAGAAGTAATTTAATCATTTATATGATAAGAATGTTATTTAAATATAGTGTTGTTTATTCAAATATTACAATAATATTAAAATTGGTGAGAAAAGCAGCTGATTAAGCAAAATTAAAGTTCGAACAGATTTAAAAATAAAATTACAAGCCTTTAAATATAAAAAATAAAAAAAGATTAAACAGCTTAATTAACAAATAAAGTTGAAATACCGAAATAGAAAAAAATTGAAAGTTTAAACAGTTAATTAAATAAAAATAAAGCTGAAACACTAAAATATAAAAAAATAGAAAAATTGAGACACCATCTATATGAGTCAATCATGTAATGATTGTCTTTATCATTTAAAAGACACTTTAATACAAATGTAACTAAATTTAAGAAATATTTGTTTAAAAGACCATTAATAATTCAAAATTTGTGATTCTAACATTTCTCATATTTTTTTTGACTTTTTTCTTGAAAATAAAAATTTTTGGACAAAAATACCCTTTTTACATCCCATGTATTTAGTATTTATAGTATCTCTTAAAATAATAAATTATTTTTACAAGAAAACAAGTAGGGTATTTTTGTCAAAATTATGTCAAATTAATGGAGGAGTCAAATGGGTTTTCAAAATGTCTTTTAATCAAATTACCTAAATTTAAAAGATATATAGAAATAATTTATTGAATTGAATTTTTCACTTTTATTCTTTGCTTTTTTTTTTTGATAAAATTCTTTACTAATTTTATTATATATATATATATATATATATATACTACTCTTAAAAGTCCGAAAAACATTTCTCAATTTCTTTCAAAACTACTCTTACTAATACATGTTTTTATCTCCATTAAATTCATTTCAAGTAGTATATATATATATACACTACTTTTAAACATTTCTTAAAAGTAGGAAAACATTTCTTAATTTCTTTCAAAACTACCCTTACTGTTTTTATCTCCAATCAATTCATTTCAATTAACCGTTTCTTTTTTAATTAATTATATGTAAACGCTACCTTATTAATTGTATATAAACGTTAAAAGAAATTATGTCTTTCCTAATTGATTGTCAATATTCCCAATAATTATCTTTCCTAATTGATTGTCAATATTCTCAATAATTATACCTAAACGGTAAAGAAAATTATTTTGCGTTGATTACTTTTTATTTCCTTTCTTCTTCATCAAATCTTCTCTCTCAATAATTATATATCTTTCATTCTCTTTATTTCCTTTTAGCATCTCGGGTGAGAAACTGCATTATTTCCCTAATTCCCTTTTTCCGTAGCGGCTGTGAAACCATTACATCTGAGAAATTGTATCGTTTGAAAAGTATTTCACTTGATTCCTTTCTATTTCCTCTCCTTCATCATATCTTCTCTATTTCCTACTCCTCATTACTCATGTTTTTTTGGTTATGATGACATATGAGCATGTATATGGCCAGTAAATCTATATTAGGTGAGAAACTGTATCATTTGAAAAGTTGCACATCTGGCATAAAATCCTAGAATAACAAATAATAGATGTTGGATATGCCCCACCTTATGCTGAAGGTCAAGATCAACAACCGCAACTTCATCTTTGACTTTGAGAGTATTTATGAAGGGAGTATTACAACATACAATAGCCAAAAATTAGTTTGCTTGCTATCCTTTGTATAATCGGACATCTTACTTATAGCCCTTAAACAAGGCAAACAATACTCTCGCTTGATCTAAGTACAAAAGATACATCCAGTTGTTGAAAATTAACATCGTCAATCATACCTTGAAAAGGAATTATAACAGTTTCATTACATTCCTTGCTTTAATGAAAAACTTCTCTTCCACGACCACTTGCTTTGAAGCAAGGCAAGAAACTCTAACTAGATTTTTTTTCCATGTCATATGTTATTTGTCCATTCAATTTAGAGTTAGATTTAACAATCTTCTCACTATAAGCCAGAATAATAGAATCATCAAAGCAAATTTTAGTTACATACCATTATTCTTTTTTTTTTTAATTGAACTTTGTTTTATCTTATTCTTAAACGTATTTCATTTTGAATGGTGGATGACAAAAAGTAAAAAAAAAAAAAAGTTTTCTAACTAAATAATGAATTCCTCCAAAATCAATTACATGTTACCATTTACTTATGAAATATACTAAATGAAAAAAGTAATTCTTATATCAAGACAATTTCTTTTATCTAAGCATATCTAAAAAAACCTTACAAAAATAATTTATATATGGTAATTGACATCATTTTTTTTATTATTATCCAAAATGTTGGAAATTTTTTTTAGTAATGTTGTCTTTTTTATATGATTTTTTTTGTATAACAAAAATTTGTATAATGACTACATAATATTACATACCTTTTATATTTTCATAATAAATAATAAATAGAAAAATTATTCAATATCCAACATTAAATAACATTTATCGTTGAAGATAATATTACATACCTTTTATATTTTCATAATAAATAGGACAATTATTCAATATCCAACATTAAATCATGTTAAAGATAATATAAGATACCTTTTATATTTTCATAATAACATTTTCCATTAAGATTGTGGTTCCAAGAGCCCAAGTATTTTAAAAATATATATTATATATTTCTTATATTTTGAAAATAAATATTATCCATAAATATTTTTATATGATTCACTCGACTAAATTTTCTTATTTTCTTACATAATAATACTTTAAAATATACAAAATTTTAATTAATCTTAATTATATCTATTTTTATTGTACATGGTAAAGGTTAAGACAAATTGAAGAGAGGAAGTAAAGAAATAAATATTTATAATTTATAAATTATTTTTATATGATTCAATGAACTCAATTCACTTTTTTTTTTCATAAACTAAATACTTTATATATAAAATTTTAACTAACTATAATTATATATGTTTTTCTATTTTAGGTGATAAAACCATATTTATTACTTTTTAAAGACAAAAGTGGAACATCGAAGGTATTTGTTGCATGTAATTTGTTATTTTTTTTTCCTCTATCTTTATCATTTCAAAAGAATTGAACATCATAGTTTCTATTTTATAATATAATGAATTTGATTTTTTTTTAACTTTATTTTTAAGCGAATACATATGACTTGAATCTTATAACGAGAAAAATTAATTTTCTAATTTTATTTAACACTCTTTTATTTTATCTTAATAAAAATATTATTATAATAAAAATATATTTTAAAAAAATGTTATATGATTTAAGATGGAATATCAAATAATATATTTGGAACATCAAATAGTATTGTTATTTAAAATTTAAATTAGTGACTTCTGAGGAGAGAAGTGACCCGATGAGCTGCTTCGATGGTTAAGGGTTGGGCTGGGTATAAGGAAAACCAGGTTTGAGCCTCCATGAGATTAAAATATTACAATGTTGTAATGTCAAATGAATAGATTTAAAAAAAAACTAAAATGCATAAGATAGTTTCATTTGTAAATATTGTGTGTCATAAATATGGTGTAAAATGTAAACATTTCATTAATGTTCATGATTTAATTGTAATACTCATTTTCAATAATTAAATTATGTTTTATTTCATAGGTTTCAAAACAAAATCTCATGATAATAGTTTTAACTATTACATGAATTATATTTTATAATTAACATAAACATCCTCAAATATTAATTAGTTTATTTATTGTTTATTAATTTATAAATTCATTATCCATTTTATGTGATTTTACTCCATTTTGTCTATAAATATTTGATTATTTTGATCAATTACAAGGTATTTTTAAATAATATTTAGAGGGTATATGTTTTAACAATAAACATAATTGTTTTTTTTTGACAACTAAACACTTGAATTACAATATAGTAAACTATCCCAATTGGGACTCGAACCCAAGGCCCCTTCCTATGCCCTGCCTATTTAAATGTTGAATGTTATATTTGGAGTGAGACATAATGGACAAATCTAACTAAAATTATTCAACGATGATTTTTTTTTTTATATATAAATTTTCATATTCATATTCCACCTTTACTACACAAATATTGTTAGAATAAGAGCACATGGCGAAGAACATTTAATTTGTTAAAAGAAAATTCTCAAAGTCAAACTTGTTGTCTCTCGGATTCTTAGAGTCCACGGATCGTCGGGGCATAGACACAGCGGCAGAGCACTGCCAAGAAACGAAACAAGAGGCCAGTGGTGGTGTCTTGAAGCCAAGCTCTCAGAATCTTGAAGTTAGTTAAGGAGATCGAGAGCATTCTAGCGCTTTAGTCTTGCGGTGTATCTTTTCATACCTTTTCTTGTTGCTCATATTTATGAAGAAGGATGGTGATCCACTTTTGTGAAAGTGGGTGATTGGTTTAAGTCGGGGAAAGGAATGGCCTTTCTTCCACTCAGCCGTTTTCCTTTTAGGTGTGAGTTGTATGTCTTTAGCCTCGAAAGATGGTTGATGCGTCTTAAGGGGCGATTACGTACGGGTTTGTGGAAGATATGTTCTCAGTGCAAGGAATCAGCAGGAAATCATTAATGGAACCATCTTCTTAAAGATGGCGGTCGGCTAGAAGATTGTGAATGCCATGGAGTGACTGGCTTTGATATTGTGTTCGGTATTGGATGCTTGAGCCTCTTTTGGGCTTTGATTCGTTTGGGCCTTCAGGGTGGAGATGTTGGGCCAAAATCCATGGTCTCAGAGTAACCAGGGAGAGTGAGGGACATGGTGTTTTGAGTTATTTATTAGTTTTAACCATGGAAACTTTGTTCTTCACCTATGTTTCTTTGCCTAAGTTTTTGTTGTTTGAAATAAGTTGATAATGAACCATATGTTATCAATAATAAACATGTGGTGTTTACTAAATACGATGAGGCTTGCTTCTCACTAAGTTAATTTAGCCGATGAGGAAAATTCTTCGTGGGACTAGATCGGCTCAGGATAATGATCATTCTAGTTGCGGGGTTCCAGTGGCTCTTCTTCCTTTGCTGGCAATAAGATTGTGATAGATATTAGGCATCAAGCTTATATTGGCGGTGGCCCACATCAACCTTTGCGAATCCTTTTTAATAGGCGGTTGGGCATCTAAACCATCTTTGGCCGTGGGATATCAGCCTTGCTCGAACTTTGAAACTGAACTAGTTGGGCATCAGCATATGGGTCGGTAGGACATCGAGCCTTGCAGGACCAGTAATGAACCAGCGGAAAATCCAACATATTACGGGCAGATGGGACATGAAGCCTTACTCGGACTTTGTAATGAACAGTTGGGCCTCCCGAAGCCATATTGGCGTGGGACCTCAACCACTTGCCGGGACTTTGTATTCCAGTTGGGCATCGGCTTCATGCCGGCGCAATAGGACAATCTTACCGGACTTTATTGAACATTTTGGGACGGAACAAAGATTAGAAATTGAATCAAGTGCTTTATTGTTAAGTACATTTGAGATACCTTATTCCACATTCTAGATGCAATTGTAAAATTAAGTTTTATCTAAAAGCATCTGATCTGATTAAAGTGTATTACAGAAATATATGGTCCTTCCCGATTTAAGTGACCCCTAGGGTGACGGATGTTGTATTTTGAGAGCTTTTCTTAGGACGGTCTCTTAGTTGAAACATGTCAGGGTTCCGTGCTTGTTGTAAGGTTTACTAACTTTCTTTGTGTTATGTTCTTATCACCTGGCGACGCCGTCTGGATATGTGATGTCTGAATCTTTGATCTTAGTTTATTATTTGGTGCTCTGTAATCGAGTTCGGGTGTGGGCATCTTGGAGTTACATTTAGAATTATGGCCTCCAGTCGTAGTGAGCCTTGAAGGGGCTATCTGGGTAGGCCGGTGAGTTGTCGTTCTATAGGCCTATAGTACCCTGGGGAGTTCATCCACCCACTTGCCTTTAGCTGAATCTAATAGTTTCTTTAAGGTGGTTTATAGGGTTTTATTTGAGGCTTTCGGCAGTAATTGCTCTCACAGTCTCGCGGGGTGGGTATAGATTTTATCTTGATTTACGGAAGGGTTTCTGTGTGCCAGAACTATTGAATTGGGCCGGATTATCGACACGATTGATCGGGGGTATCTGCGGTACTTGGTTAAATTCTTCCCGGATGAGCGGTGACACATTCTTATCCTTGATTGATGCAAGGCCTGAAGCAAAAATCACTTGCTGAAATAATGTCGATCGTTACGACAATAATTTCTTCGAGGCGGCGTGGGCGGCCGAAGTATGTGATGCTACTGATGGTGAAGGCGAAGACGAGGTCTGCCGTAATGGAAACTAGATCTAAGCGGGTGATCTGAAACGGAGTGCATTGGCATGGTCACACTCGAGACACTAGTGGGGTGGCGTCGGATCTCATGGTTGTGATAGTATGCCTGAGTATAGGCTTTGTGTGCCAATGTTTCTTTCCTTGGATGATTACCACACCTCACGCTAGCGAGTTCGAGTGACGCAATGTCCACACATTTACGTAGTTAGGCACTTTAAGTACGGTTCATCCAGCTTGTTTATTAAAGAAAATCTGGCCGACTGGATTTGGACCTTGTGAAGCACTGCTTTTGTCTTGTGAGTTCTCTGTATTAGTGCGCCTTATGAGGTCCATCCGAGGGAAGGGGAGACCTTGTCCACGACACGGAGTGGTAATAATTGATGAATCCGGCTGATAATAGATGGGTAGGAACACTGTTTCTATTATTGGAAGTGAAGCGCGGTAGCGGCGTTAACTTTCTAATTCTGATCTACAGTAATGTGTTCAAGCTTCAAGCTGAAAAGTTGTCCAGTATTGTTTGGCGAGATACGTACTTTTCCATTCGAAGTCTCATGACTCGCCAGTACGCCCAGTTTACTTGCTGACCGAAACGCGAATTGCTTGAATCAAAGCATGTCGGGAAGACACGAGTGGCGCTAGTTCAATTCCATTTAGTATGGCCTCATAAACTAACTTTGTTGTTGGCGCAAGCTACAAATGTTTGCTGATTCCTCTCACACAGCCGGTCTTGACTTGTGCGAATACCAAATTTACTTAATTCCAATTGCCAGAGACATTCTCCAGACAAAGTCGAGAGCTTGTGTGAATGGTGCTCAAAGGAAAGGTCGGTTAGCCTGACAATGGGGTGTGTACTTGGAAGTATGGGTGGAGTTTCTTCATGTTGCTGGAGGAATAATGCGCCTGTTCGAGAGTGGCTGTCTGAAAGAAGGAGTTTCTACATGGCTAAGGACTTAACAAAAATACCCAGCCTCTGCACTTTCCTCTTTCTTGAGCAATTTGAGACATTTAGGCGCTAGGTACACGAAGAAGAGTGTTTCGTTGGCTTAGGGCAGTAAATGGAGGTTTTGCGAGATATTGTTTGATAGTTGTGAAGGCTTCGTCACATTCCTTATTCCACCCGGCTCGGTTGACCCCCTTGAGGGTAGCAAAGAATGACTTTAGGTAGGGTGCATGCTTAGAGATGAGCATGAGGCGGTTAGCAGAGCTTGGAATCCAAGCTGTTATGCTTCCTTCACAGGGTGGGGTTGAGGACTCGAATAGCTTTAAGTTGAGGCGGGGTTGAAGGATGCCCTATGAGTCACCATGAAACCTAAGAATCATTGGTGACTTGACGCATTTGAAGGGTTGAGCTCCATGTTAATATGCCGCTTAGGGTTAGTCTCTTCGCGAAGTGTTTAGCATGGTCAGGGCGTTCTTTGGACTTTACTGACATGTCTATCAATATAAACCTCCATGTGGTCTTTTCGCGATGTGACAGGCGTTTTGGTTAGCCTCCCGATAGGATTACAACATTCTTTAAATGAAAATATTGATACATTGTAGCATAAAGGGTGTGCCCAGTGATGAAGGTTGTTTTCTCACGTCAGAGTGGATGCATGGGTGTTGATGATATCAGTGAAACGGCTTTGACATCCCATGCTCGGCTGACGCATCAACGATCTGGTATATCAGGGGTGGGAGTGGCCGGGTTGATAGTGAGTGCTAATAAAGATTCATTAAAATACGGGCCGTAAGTGCAGTATAAAGCCGAGTTCACGTAGTATAGTGGCTAGTCAAGTGTCGTTCCCCACGAGAAGCGTTACTGAATACTAAGCTTAGTGACCTAGATAATATTTGGATCTAGTCTTATAGTGAATTATAACTAATTTAACTAATTTAAGGAAAGCCTAATATTAAAATTTTGATTTAAAGTAATGATGAGAAAACTAATGATTGCCGACCTACCACACTTGATGAATTTTAACCTAGATAGCTTATTTATTTAATATTTCATATGATTTATGTTAGCGGGTTGATCGTGCCTACAAGAGATTCTCTCGAGATATATCTACCATCTCAAGCAGGGTGTATTGCATCTCAAGCCACTTCTGACTCGAGATGCATAACGTAGCAAACCTAGTGCTACACTTGGAACGCGGGATATCTCTATTCCTTGATTGACCAAGTGTTGCTTTACCCATGTCCCTATGAGTCATCTTCTCTCGATTTCAGACTCATAGCAATAACATGCTAAAATTGGCCAAATAATAACATGTGATTAAATTCAGGAGTAAAGCAATCATACGAATTCATACCAATATTAAATAAACCATAATTAATACATTAATCCATAATGGTGCGGTTAGGGTTGACAAAACCTTAGAGAGAAAAGTTAGTTCATAATGATATTCATTATAGATTGAAAGATTTTTAGCATCAAACGAATCAGGAAAAGAAATATAGAAGAAGCCGTCTTCGCGATCTCTCGCAATCCATCTTCGCCAATCTCCCTCTGTCTGTATGTCCTTCTTTTCAATCTGCCTCCGAATCCCCCCTTGCCTAAAAAATGCTTCTCTTTTATATCTCGGGACACGGGTCCATCATTAGCCTAGAATTCCAGAGTTTTTAACGCTTCCGATTTTGAAAGAGAACCTTGCTACGCTGTGACGAAGGGGTGCTACGCTGCGACGAAGGGGTGCTACGCTGCGACGTACCCGAGGCTACTGGACTCCTCCCTCGCTGGTTCTGTAAAACCCCATAAAATTCTAATTTTCTGAAAAAGAGTAAAATGGTGATTTCGGTCAAAATCTGAAATTTTTTTAGATCTCGGATGACGAAACGGACTTCACCGTTGTTATCGTATCGCGAAATCTAGGTATCACGTCGAATTTTGTCGAATTCCAAGACAGTCGGAATTTCATATTTTTTGAGACACCGAGAGTGCTAAGGACACTGGTGTATTTCGAAATGACTCCAAGATGCAGAAGACGTCAAGTGTAGATGAGGCAAACAATGAGCTCAAGTGTGGGGCCATAGGTACATGGTATCAAGGTTTATTGAGGGAAATCCATGGTAGATGGATAAGAGCGATACAAGAATCCAAGCGAACTAATGGAATGCGATAAGTGGTAAGCGAGGACAAGTTCTTTCGAACCAACTTGACCCAACCGATTGGATGGGGGAAAAGAGAGGGAAAATAGAGAGAGAAAAGAAAGAGGAAAGAGAGAGGAGAACTTTTAGAGAGAGAGGCTCTGCATTCTCTATAGAATTTTCAACGACACCACAAATTCCAAGCAGACAAGAGGTAAAGTTGATCCTCACTATAAGAGCACTGCAGATCGGGTATTGTGGAGTTTCTAAGAACTCCGGGATGTATGGTTTTCTCCTACTTGTGTTAATCTTGGCTAAGAGCCATTTTAATGGTTGGGGATGCTCGGGCCCGAGCAATCGTGTCATTCGTGCCAAACTTAGGATCGAGTGGCAAAATCCTAGAGTGGTTTTGGACAGCCCCAAAATGACCGTGGATCAGATGTATCGTTTGGTGTGTTGATATGTTATCATGAAGGTTAATAACACGTCATTACACAGAATTTGTTAATATACGACGCTGATATATTAATACGTATTGTATGGAAATGGTATAAAGTATCATATGCACCGAATACCCTAGAACAAGAGGTGGAGTGCATGACATGTTTTCGTATGGCCGACTCACAAATGGTTAGAGATGCCCACAAACGAATGAAAATCGAGGCCGGGCTAAAAGAAAATTTTATCGTAAATTGTCCGCAGACCAGATGGAAAGTTGTCCAACAATTCACCTCGGAGGATGTCCAATGGACTGTTTCAGAGAGTTGTCCAACACCAATTCCTGAGGTTGTCCACAAAGTAAAACAAATAGATTTGTTTGGAACAATTTTCATACATGACATAAAGCATGTGTAGAGCTTGAGGACTCGAGACACGAGATCAGGGCATGCAGATATCTGAGTAGGAATAATGAATTCACTTGAATGTGTGTGTTTTCCATTGCATGAACACTTAGGTGGGGAGTAACCCAATGTAGGAAAATTCAACTACTGGGCATTGCTCACCCCGTCATGGGATCCCCCTTTTAGGTACAGGGAGTATTTAGGGAGAGGGCGCTCACTAGAGGCCGCTTTTGAGAAGAAAGCTGATATGTGGCTTTGATTACATATTTTTGTAAAACATGTATGAAACATTCTAATTGACACATGTTTGTATAAGAGTGTAATTAACTCTTGAAACCATTAAATATAGTCGGTTATATTTCACGAGTATACGTATGTACTGACGCCATTTTTAATTACGTTCGAGTCTCTGCAGAGCACACCCTTTGCGGCTTTCAGACATTCAATGGCTACATTTATTCCGCTAGTTGACTGATTGTCAACCTGACCCTCCTAAGCCATGCCATGTGTTCGTCAGAAGGTAGGACTCGACAGCCATATGGCGACTACATCGCAACATGGAGAGCTTCGCCGCTGCGTACCCGAGGCTATTGATTCACTTCTCATTTTATTCTCTGCTTCGTGTCTTTTCTTCTATTATTTAGTTTCCTTTTTGATTCTTATATCGCCGTGTCCTGTAAAAAAAAAAACATTATTATATGGAGGATTAGCGCAATATTAGTGAATATGAATGTGAATCATGCAATTGAGTTATAAAAACACATATAAATTCTACTAAAACGCATGCATAATTCACTCCGATCAGGAAGTTGTCTTTCGGGCATGCCTCGTTGAGATCCATGTAGTCCACACATACTCGCCATTTTCCGCCTTTTTTCGGGACTACCACTACATTGGCCAGCCATTCCGGGTACTTGATTTCTTTGATGAATCATGCTTCCAAAAGATTATCCACTTTTGTCTGAATGACCTGATATCGGTCCGGGTGGAAATGCCTCATTTTCTATTTAACCGGCCTGGCCGAAGGAACGACATTTAGTTTGTGAGAGGTGTGTACTGGGTCAATGTCGGCCATGTTTGAGTGAGTCCAAGAAAACACATCTATATTATGGAGCAAAACCTGACGTATTTGTTCTTTCTCTGCATCAGATAGGAGGGAACTAACGTAGGTGGATTTATCCGGCTTTACCACGGACATTGATTTTAGGGGGTCAACAACCAATTGTTCTTTGCCCTTCCCACCACACTGGGCGCAATCAGAAGTCACTATCTCCGAGGCCTAGGCTTCGAGGGCCCCTGGACAGTGGAGTTTTTCTCATTTTCTTATGCCCTCGCACCGACATTGGTAGCACCGCTTGGCTGCTAGTTGGTCGTCGTAAGATCAACTTGCCCAACACTGGTTAGATATCTAATCATTTGATGGTAGGTGGATGGCATGGCTTTCATTACATGCAGCCATGCTCGTCCAACAATGGCGCCAGACGCCTATGTTTTCATAACCTAAAACGTAACCTACCGACCACTGGCCTTACTCTGACGGAGGGTAATATCACCCATTGTCACTATGGTTGCCCAGCCGGATAGATTCGCCGGTCAACTCGCCATCTGGGCGATGTTCATCTCGTTTGAATGCTGCGCTTGCAATGTATCAACCGCGCTTACCAGTAGGTCAACCGCACTTCGCAGGCACATCAAAATCATCGATACAAAGTAAGCGCTGCGCATCATGGTGTGGAGTAATGACCCTAGACGGGTTAATAATGGGGAAAGCGATATGGTCGCCAATCGGGTTAGACCGCCCATCATTGCCCTGGAGCGCGGATTGCGGTTTATCCGGCCCGACCTGTGAAGCCGCACGCAGTCAACCTCTTCTTCTGGTGCTTAGATTGATATTAATCGTCAGCTTGGCCGCTCAATATATAGTTAATGGTGGGTTGAGGTTCAAGCGGGAGCTCTGAGCCGACCGCTATTCTTTCGACCGTAGGGGTGGCCTCAGCTATGTGGATCGTCTCCCGGATATACCTCTTGAGGTGGTCGGCCTTGATTAACTTTTCCACCATAAACTTCAGGCTTCGACATCGGTTGGTCTTGTGCCCGTGGTCCTTGTGGTAGTCACACCTCAAAGATTGGTTGCACTGCGCGGGATCAGACTGAATGGGTGTGGGCCATTTAAAGTCGGGATGATCCGAGATGAGCGGAAGAAGCTTGCCTTACGAGATGTTCAGAGGGGTAAGCTGCGGGGGTTCCTTCTTTCTCTCTGATTGGTCTCGGGAGCGTTTTTGGTTCTTGCTCCCCTTTGGTTCAAAGGACCTTAGCGATCGACTTGCTACTTAATGATCATCACGGTCCGGGGAGGCAAATTAATGTTATCTTCCAACGGGGTCTAATATTTATCCACCCGCTTCAGATAATTCTTCATCACAGAGCGATCTAGTGATACGAGCTAAGAACAAAGCAAGTGTAAGTCACCAAAGTTCCGAAATTTCGAGGACCTGCATCCATACTATATGAATCAATTTGTTGGACGGCCCCCCCAAATCTCCTTGTGAAATCACGGATGGACTCATCTTCCCGCTTGAAGATGGTTTGTAGAGAACTGATGTTTCCCTTATGTCGAACCGAGCATAGGTATTAGGAAACAAATACCACCCACAACTCACTAAACGAGTTGATAGATCTCCGCGGGAGTTTGTGGAACCAAGCCAGGGCGGGCCCCTTTAGGCCGGCTCTGGGAAACACTTTACAATAGACTACTGCCTCCGCATTGAGTATCATCGCCTGATTGAAGTGTAGCATGTGGTCATACGGGTCAGAGGAGCCATCATACATGGCAAATGATGGTATGACAAAGCCACGCGGCGGCTCGTAGCTTAAGATGTGCTGGCCCAACGGGGAGGATAGCATGTGTTATGGTCCTCGAACAATGGTGTGCGCAGGCATATACGGGGCTGGTGCAACTTCGAAAGTGGGATAAACGAACGGAAGTGACTCGCGTTACGCCCTCTGCCACGTGGTATATTTCGAGGCTTACTCCAATCACGCCTCTACGAATTCTCTCTGCACTGACGAGGCGGCTGTCACGACCTGGACGGCTAGAACGACGCGGGGGTCTCTTCCTCGATCACCTCCATGTCGCTCTTCGGGGGGGTGGCGATCCAGTTTTAGAGCTACCAAGATAACTCATCGTCCGTTACGCCGCTTATCGCCCGCCTGATAGCTCTCGCTTTTATTTGTTTAACCGGGGGTGTAGGGTGGATGCTCCCTTGTGCATTTTCAATCCGATCTCCTTCCACATGAGCTGCCAGCGACGCTGATGTAGATGGTCGCACGGCCGCAATTCAGCCACCTGCCTAGCCTGCTTCTTCCCGCTTTGTTCCATATCTTGACAACGGCTGAACCGGTCTTCAGTGGACCGCCGCTAGATCGCCGGGCCAGCGCGACCGGATCCGGCGACCGATGAATGAGCAAGAACCACCGATTCTTGTGGAGTAAAGAGAGAGATCGCTTGATAGTCGACTTAACTGACGCTGTCGATGCTAATTTTTACTGGGTCGTTCTACAAACGGCGCAATCGTTGTCTCTTAGACTTAGAGTCCACGATCGTCAGCATGAACATGGCTACAAGAACTCGCCGCAAGAACTCGACCGCAAGAACCTCAGAAACAAATAAGAGACATGTATAGGTGGTCACGGCCCGATGCTTGCTATATGAGATCGAGAGCTGCCTCTAACCGTCGCCCCAGACCGTATCTTTTCACATACCTTTTCTAAGATTACCTCTCTTATTTACGGCATGATGGGGCGATCCACTTTTATGTGATTGGTTTCTGAAATGGAAGGGAGGTAGGCGCTTCACTTGCATGTCAACTGTTTTTCCTTTTGGGTAACCAAGTTGTCCGAGTTTTCCACTTTAAAGATCGGTTATTCATTTGAAGGCGATTACGTACGAGGTTTGTGGGAAGACATGTTCTCAAGTTGCAAGGCATTAGTTGGGAAATCACTGGTCGACCATCTTCTTAAAGATGGCAACACTAGAAGATTGGGGGCGGATAGCCCACAGTCGACTGTGCCCGACCCTTATTCGTGCCGGGATGCTTCAGCCCTTTTGGGCTTTGATCCGTTTCACCTTTGGGTGGAGATGTCGTCAAAATCCATGGTACCCACTTAACCTTAAAATCGTAAAATCTTTATCTTAGGGGGCCTGTTTTTTTAACTTAATGTTGAATCGAACTTTTATTTAGCTAAATGCTAAATAAAGCTTAATGATATTATGCATTAAATCGTTTGTTTTTTTAATATTATATATCTATTATATATTAAATTGTTTGTTTTTTATATGATTAAAATAATTTAGGTCAATACTTGTTTATCTAAATGTTTGGTTAAAAGACTTCAAATAGTTGAAAATTTGTAAAGCTAATCATTTCCACGTTTTTTCTTGAAGAATGACTCATAATGGACAAAAATGCCCTTTAACATTTCATATATTTACATATATATTTGAAAGTAAAGGGTATTTTTACAAGAAAATAATTAGGGTAATTTTGTTAAAATGAGGTAAAAAATTGATGAAGGATTAGATTTTTGAAATTTAGATTTCAAAAGGTATTTTAATCAAATCACCTTTATTATTATGATAAAATAAAAAATATTTGTATAATATATGTATAACATAGTAACATATTTACAAAAAATTAAAATGATAAAATTATTATGATAAATAATTTATTATTATCATTCTTACAAAAATAATTATTTTATTTATTTATTTATTTTATATAACTAAAAAAATATATATAAAATTGATTATTTAGAAAATAATAGATTAATGAAACCAAAATTAAAAATATTTAATGTTTTAAAAATATTTTGAAATATTATGTGTGAATTTTAAAAGATGTTATAATATTTGGTATAGATTCGAAAATATGTTTTTTTTCTTTTTCTTTTTTAATTCAAAATAGAATTTAAAAAATTCATAAATAAGTTATGTGAAAATGAGAACAAATTGTCTAAAGTTGAAAATAATTTTGCTTTTAGAAAAAGTAAAAAAAAAAAAAAAAAAACTCCCCCTTAGTCAATTTGAGGTTTTTTATTTTTGAATAATTGATATATAAGAAAGTTAGATGATAATACATCAAAATATAATTTATTTTATTTAATTTACTTTTGAGTGCTTTTATAATTTGTGAATCATTTTCTTATATTGTTTTATTTTAGATTTAGAAAAATATAAGAAAAATTTACAATTTTGAATTCCAAAGTTTTATTACCACTTCAATTTAAAATCACCTATTTTAGCAAACTTTTCATGACACATAATTTAAATCTATTAATTTATTTTTATTCTTCAAGAAAAATATGAGATGATGATTTTGAAAAAAAAAAATTGTCTATTATTTTTTATACAAACTAACAAAAAGTTAGAGGTTCTCTTTCAATATTTCTTAGATTTCATTACTCAAAATTTTAAAGTGTAAATTTTATTTTGAAAACTTTGTAGAAATACAATAATAAATTAAAGTATAGGTTAAAAGATAGTTTAATATTTCCACAATTAAATTGGAAAATGTTCATGATTAAATTATCTTAAATTTCAACTGATATTAGTGAATTAAATCTAACATAAAAAAATGATATAAATGTTTTCAATTAAAACGAGGGTAATTACTTCTTGAGTTATTTTTAATTAAAATAGTATTTTAAACAAACATGTTATAAGGATTTTAAAAAAATGAAATGTCAAATAATATATCTGGGAAGTTTTTTTTTGAGAAATATATTTAAAGTTAAAAATAATTTTAAAAAATATTTATCTTTTATTCTACTCATTAATCGTTTTTAAAAAATAATTATGCATATTTGAAAATAGAAAATAAATTGATAAAAATAAAGGAAAGAAGGAAAATGCAATAAATTTTTTTGTTGTAATCAATTTAAGCATGTCAAATATAATTACTTCATGGGTTCACAATTCAATAGGGATATAAATTTTTCATCAATTAAATTATGATTTATTTTTTTAGGTTTTCATGCAAAACCATAGATCAAGATTTTATAAATACAAAAGTTAATCTAATTTATACTTTTTGTATTGTTTCTATATCTTTTTATAACAATTCAAGAAAGACTTTCAACACAAAGTTGATTAAAACACTTATTATGTTGATAAACTTGTTTAACATTTATAAGAATAAAGAGGAAAAAGTTTCACAAAACACATATATCGTCTTCCTTGACACTCCTAGCCATGGTAAAGGGGCAGGTGGCTTACGAGAGCGCCCTAAACTTGAATCCTTATAAGAACATAGCACTACAATAATATAAGTAAAAACAAAACAATAATAGCTTAAATACAAAGAAAGTGATAATTATAATATATATATAAATGGTTGTAGTGCTATGTTATTTTAGTATTCTGTTTCTTACAATTTTGTCTCCACTTTGACTCGAACCATGGACCATTCCCCTCCATATGCTTATCCTAACTCTTAACCATTATCCACATGTTTAGTTTAGTTGGTTAGAGCGTTCAATGTTTAAAGACATAACGAGGAGGGGTTTGAATCTCAGTAGAAACAGTTTATTACATTGTAAAAGTGATTAAGCTTTAAAAAACAAATCCTTAATCCATGAGCTAAGCCTTATTGGCTAGAATAAAATATATTTAAATTACACATAAAATAATTAATTGAAACATTTTTTTTTTTTTATAATTAGTACTAAACAAATTAACAATGTGGTTTGAATATGATTTTTGAAAAAAAAAATAAATACAAAATCATAAATTCATCTCACATGCATAGCATGTGTACACTCACTAGTATATACTCCCTCCGTTTCTCAATAATAGTCGTTTTTCATAGATGTACATGAATTAAGGAAAACTATAAAATGACTAAACCATCATTTTTTACTTTCAATAAATATCTAGTTGTAGTATTAATTGTTTTTCTTTCTTCCATAAAAATCTCGATCAATATTTGACTTTTATAAAACTCCAACCCTTTATTTAATTATAATCTACCAATTACCAATAAATTCTTAGCCACTTAACTAAAATATTCCGCCAGTTTTTTTTTTTTTATATGATTTCCCTCCACAGGAATGAATAAAAAGCTAAGCAAAATTTTGGCCAAATATTTCGCCAAATGTTTTATGATTAAACTAGACTTTTTCAAACAAAATTCTTCCGCCCAAATTTTTTCATTTTTCACCAAATGTTTTTTTGGGAGATTCATAACTCTTCTCCTCCAAACATTTCTATAAATAAACACTAATTGGAGAAGCAAACCAGGTACAAGCTAGGCAAAGTTATCAAATGCCCACAATGGAAATAGACCTAAATATGGATATAACACAATTTGTTACTACCGATGGAGATGCACAACAAGAGGAAGCATAAACGCTATCCGATGGTGTCGATGATATATTTTGTTCCCGATCTCATTCTCGAAGTTCAACTTCTCCAATAACTGAGATCTCTACATCAAATCATTTATTGCTGGACTTAAACACTGAGCCATGCCTAGAAGATGATACAAATGTGGAAGAGCATATGTCGTAGGAAATAAACTCCAATCTTGGTATTACATTCTTGCTATATTCTTCTTGTATTTGGCTTATATTGAGTTATAGGTAAATATATTTGCCATGGATTTTAGTCATTATTACATGCCATCTATATTATACTCATGTTAATCGAAGTATATCAAATCTTCTAATACAACAGTACTACTTCATGTTATTGTCACTAAGATTTACATGCCATCTGTACTAAATATTATAGCTTTTGATATTATCATACCATCATTATTATTATTATTTTTTGGTCAACCATTTTGAAACAGATGAAAACATCTGTGACGACAATACAAATGTGGTACTGTCACAAGCACAAAGTCAGATAAAGAAAATGAAAATCTTGAGCAATGACGCAAAGGAGAGCTTTTCATATATGAATCAGCCGCTAAAGTGTTGATGGAAAATCGGGCGTGAGTGACAAAAATGGTGGCATCATAATTTTCAGTTTCTATGCTTACCATTCAACGATTTGAAACAATAAAAGCAATACGATACATGTTGATGGTATCTCATAAAGGATTGTGAAATTCGTCTAAATGGTTCGGGGATGATCACTCAAATTGTGAAATTCCTACGTCAACGAACAACTCGCTTCTCTCTTTAGCTGCTCCATGAACAATTTAACATGGCCACATTATTTAGGCTTTTAAAGTTAGAGCTATAAGGCGACATTCAAATTCCATAAAGCCTTTTCTAGTTGAAGAAAACAAAGATCTCGACAGATTTTTCTATTTCAATGCTCGATGAAAGTAGCATACCACATGATGCAATTTTCGTGGGGATGTATAACATTATTCATATTGATGAGAAGTGGTTTTACATGACAAAAAAATATGAGAATTACTACTTGCTGCCATATGAAGATGATCCAATGCGCACTTGTAAAAGCAAAAATTTCATCGGAAAAGTCATGTTTTTGGTTGCTTTAGCTCGACCAAGATTTGATGCAAAAGGAAATAAACTTTTCTTTGGAAAAATTGGTGTATTTCCTTTTGTTGTGCAAGAGCCAACCAAAAGGAATAGTGTTAATAGAGTTGCAGGTACATTAGAGACAAAACCATTAACTTCAGTAAGAAGAGAAGTCATGAGATCATACTCAATTGAAAAAGTTCTACCTGCCATCAAGGCAAAATGGCCAAGAGAGGACTTAGAAATCCAATATTTATCCAATACATAATGCAAAGAACACATATTGATAATGATGATGCCGAGTTTTGTTGAGAAGCCAACAAAGATGGATTTAATATTCGTTTGATGTGTCAACCTGCAAACTCTCCATATTTGAATGCTTTAGATCTTGGGTTCTTCAATGCTATTTAATCCTTGCAATATAAGGAGTCACCTACAACTGTGGATGAGCTTGTTAATGCTGTTGTGAAGTCATTTAAAACTTTTCCTACAGTGAAGTCTAATCATATATTTATGACATTGCAATTGTGTATGATAGAAATGATGAAAGAAAAAGGTTCCCATAAATACAAAATTCTACATGTTAAGAAGGCAATGTTAGAAAAAGAAGGCCAACTTCCAACTCACATGAAATGTGATCCCGTATTAGTATAAGAAGTTATCAATTATTTAAGTTAAATTTTGTTGTATAAAAATGACTTCAATTGTTTGTGATCAATTAGTATAAAAATGATGAAATGTTAGAAAAAATTTCGAAGTCATTTTCAATTGTGAACAATATGAAGATCAATGAACCAGCAGGTATTCAGTGCAATTTCACTAAGCTTCTTGAACTCCTTTCACTATGGTTTGTGATCTCTATGCCTTTTTGCTTGATTTTTCCTTGGGTCCATTATAGAAAATCTTTCATCTGAAGAATTTAAATATAGCATAACATAAAGTTGGAGCAGGATACCTAAAGCAAATACAAAAGAAAATAAAACAAAATTTAGAGAGTAAAGAAAATCTTGGCACTGACATACAAGGATTTATACTAGTAATGGAATTAAAAAATCCATATCCAAAAATAACCGGTCAATAAAAATCCTTTGAGCAACAAATTATCGATATATATGGGTAAGATTAAAGCAGACTGGTGATTAATTTAGCCTATAGCATACATCTTAGTCCATTTACTTGCTTTCTTGTTGTAAGCTTTTTTGTTAGTCCTGCAAAGCTTACAAACGAAGTTAATAGGATCTTGAGGATTTGTCCAGATCCTTTGAATAAAAAATCAAATCTCATGTACCATAATTTATGCAACACTTTTTCTATATCCTTTGAATAAATTACCAGTGATGGTGAATAGAAATTACCTCTTGCTAAATTCCAAATTTATAGGGTCAAATTGTCTCCTGTTAAACTCCAAACATGTGTGTTCGGTTTGATTTTGATAATGGACCTTGATATAATTCTTGCATCGTGTAGAGAGAATCTGAATCGAAATATATCTAAATGAAAATTGAATTAAATAAAATGAAAATTACCTCATGCTAAATTTCAAACCAATATCACAATAGTAGATGTAGTCTACGGAAAAGTTAAAACAAGAACTTTATTTTTCCAACAACAATGAATTCATGCTCATGCATCCCAAACCCAACAATTTTCTCATAATAAAAATTTGGAAGATAAATTTTCAACATCATCTGAACTACTTGTTGTAATTCTTTTTCTCCAAAAATTTCTTTACCATCATCTGGGTACTTGTTTAGATCAAATCCATGATCCACAACTGCATTCAAGTCAAAACATTTTGCATCTTTTGTGTTTCTTATATAAAGCTTTATACTAGAATCACACAAAAGCTTAGAATCAAAATTTATCCAATCTTCATCACTCTCCATTTTCATTTTTTTTAGTATAGCAGGAGTGATATAAGTTTGTGATGAATATATATACAAAATGTTTTGTTATAGGAATAGAAATGAAAGGTTTTTGTTGATTTTATCAAAACTAATTGGAAAAGTGAAAAATTCACATAGATTGTGGAGTGCTTAAGTGTAGCAGATATTGGAACTTGTAAAATATTTTTAATATCCGATGTTATTAAATTTGGTTGGGAATAATAAAAATAGGGGTAAAATTGGAAGAAATATGGTAAAGTATTCTTGATTTCTTAAAATGACAATTAAATTGAAACGAATTTTTTTTCTTCTAAAAGAGACAATTATTTTGAAACGAAGGGAGTATTAAATTTTTTAAAAACCAAACATAGCATGTAGGAAAAGTTAAAAATTATGGTACAATAATTATTGAGTATAAGGAGGATACCAGTATGTATTTTGTAGCTAAAAATTATTGTGTGAGATAATTAATAATTTGTCTCATAGTAATGAGGTCCAAAGCTCGACTTGGGTCAGACCAATAGGCTTGTTGATTTGTTAACAGGCCAGGATGAGCTTTACGTATTTTTGAGGTTGCAACCTAGCCCATGGCTTCCTTTAGACAGTAAACCTTGGGGGATGCATGGCCATAACCTGCACTAAACTAAAATTTTATTTTATTTTAACTCCTCTGAATTAGCTAAATTTTAATGTACCAACTGCTAGACACCTTATTTGACTTATATAATAAAATTTTAACAAAATATATATTATAAATAAAATTACATTATGTTTTTTAAAAAATAACATAGGGATAAGGGGTGGGCCTACGGACGAGCTTATGGGCGGGTTAGGCCTAAAATGAAGCCCCAGCCCAACCTTTCTAAAAAATGATTTGGGCCGTAGTTTACCACGTTTGTCAACTCAGCCCAAAGCCAGCTTGGATCTTTGGGACACTTCATGATTATTGGAACGATCTACATTCTTGCTTAATTAAGGTCACTGGTTAGTATAGATTTAAATATTCTTAGTAAAATACTTATTCCTACAACTAAAAGTAAATGTGACTAAGAATTAATTTAAATAATAAACTTATATTTGATTTCAATTCATTTTTTCATCTCATTTACCTCATTTAATAATTTTTTTTACATCTATTCATTTTACATATTACATCGTAGTATAAGAATTCGAGCTTAAAACATCTCGTTCCCATTCCTATCCCTTTACCACTTGAGTCAATCTTCAAGGGAGTAAAGACTTAATACTATTACTAAAAGTTAAAAGTGACTTTAAGAATTAAATTACAATAATAATATATGATCATGAGGGAATTTTCTGGGCATTTTGATCCAATATTAATTCAAGCCTCCGCCCCTCTCTTCTCTCATTTGAAAACCCTAATTTCTTTCATTGTTTATTTTCATCCCTGTTAGAATGGAGGGGTGGTTTTTTGGCCAAAAATCACGCCTTCCATTGTTTCATCTATTAATGTTTAGGCTTTCTCCTCAATAAAGTGATTTCTTATACCTGATATGAGTTTTCATTTGATTTTCCTTTGTTTTTTTATGTTTTTGTGGCAGACTTGTTGCAACATGTGGTTGTTTGTTGGTTTTTCTATGGGCGATTCAGATGGCAGCGTTGCTTTGATCAGACAGGGAAGTATTTTGGGCATATTAGGATTATCTCTTGTGTAAGTCTTGAGCCGTTTCTTCTTACTATTAACTTGGATGCTATGTCATCCTCTAATGTTTTTAGTAGTTTAATTTATGTGTTCAGATGTAAAGGTATGACTGTTCTGAATCAATGAAATTTCAGTTTTCATTGTTAAAAAAAAAAGTATGTACTTTATATAACAAGAGCATACCTAATGGATGTATAGGGTGACTATATAAGATGACTATATATTAGTCCATTTTTTGTTTTTATTTTCCCAATATTATATATATTATAAAAGAGTCTTAAATATTATTGAGAGAGTTGAGATATATAAATATACCAATACAAGGGCAAAAAGGTAAAAACATTGAGACAATAAAAAGAATCCTCAATATACTCTAATACAATTAAAAGAATCCTAAATATACTCTAATATGCCCTCTCAATATGGTGTGACAGAGACAACACTAATCTTGTTACATAGGGAAAGGAAGCGAGGCCGAGGAGGGATTTGGTGAGGGCATCAGCAAATTGGTCACCAGTAGGGACATGAGCAACACACAGCTCATATGACTAAACCAGGTCACAAACAAAGCGATAATCAATCGCAAGGTGTTTCATGCCAGAATGGAAAACAGGATTAGCAGAGAGATAAATGACACTAAGGTTATCCAAGAACAGAGTAGGTGGGGATCAGATTTTAGGATAAGAAGCTCCAATAGCGATTTCACCCATTGCGCTTCTACAAACAAAGAACGATAATGATGAGATGATACTTGACTTCGAAGATCCAGCAACATTACGCTGCTTTAACCCATGAGATTGGATTAGCACCAAGAATATGAGAAAAGCACTGCGGGAGGCAATGATCATCCGGGTTACTAGCCTAGTCCGCACGAGAAACTAATGTTTAAGGAGGCCAACAGCAGCCTGATACCAAGGGACGTCGCCATTAAGAGAAGGAAGTGACGTTTGACCTCTCTCCCTAATCTGTTCGCACGGCGTGCATGAATCGAGAGTTTGTTCAAGGCAAAAGAGATATCCGACCGAGTCATCCGGAGATGTTGGTACATGGTGGCATTAATTACTTGAAGACACTCATTATTAGCAAATGTGGAATCAGTACCCGCTTACCTACGTTTTATGGAGATAGGCTCGAGCCTTGAGCAAGTGTTTGCTCAAAAGATCACGCATACTTTGTCGAGATAAGAGAAGGCCTGGCGAGGTAAAGAACCTCAACTCCACAAATAAGACAAATGGGCCCGAGATCCTTGGTGGAGAATTCAGAGTCAAGTTGCCGAATAATAGTATCAACAAGTGAAGGGTCACTACCCGTAATAATTAGATCATCAACATAGACCAGGAAGTAGAGAAGTGCATTACTGGGGGAGTAAACAAAGAGAGACGAGTTTGCACAAGATGTGACAAAGCCGAGAGAGAGCAAGAAAGTGCAGAGCTCCTGATACCAAGCTCGGGGAGCTTGTTTGAGTTCATAGATACTCTTGTGTAACCGATGCATGATGCGATAATCGGCGTTGCTCATGCCCCGCGGCCGTGCTACCTAGACGTCTCGAAAGATGCCCATCGAGAAAGACATTATTTATACTAGTGCGAACAATTTACTTTTCGGTTGAGGGCAATGCTAAGCACAGTACAAATGGTGATTGGATTTATCATGGGATTGAAAGTTTCATGAAAGTTAATGCCTGGTTGTTTGTGAAAGCCTTTAGCAATAAGGCAGGCTTTATACCGTGCAATAGAACCTTTAGCCTTCAGGATTTTGTTTAATGCGAAACACCCGTTTTTTACCCACTATATTCCGTCTTGGGCTAGGAGGAACTAGAGCCCAAGTACCGTTTCGGATGAGAGAATCATATTCTTCCTACATTGTTGTAACCCACTTGGGGTCCTGAAGAGCTTATGCAACATTGCATGGTTTAGTGAAAGAAGGAATCATGGTGGTGAGGCCATATTTTGAGTTGGGTTTGACAATGGCATTTTTAGCATGAGTTTTCATAGGATGACGGTTTAGTGGGGGAGAGGGAGAGGGTGAAAGGAGCCGGAACTCAACAGCCCAACACCGCGTGGACGGGCCTAAAATGTAGGCCCGCAAAGTGACCGCCAGGCGCGAAGGGGGATGAACACAGCGCCTCTGCGAGGCTCAGTATGGTTAGGGGAGATTTATGTCGCACAAAGCTCAAAGGAGGATGGGTAGGTGATGGAGCTCTGCAGAAGCAGCTTAAGGGAGGACATAAGAGGGGTAGGGAATGTAGTAGGTCGAGAGAGGTCGACGGTACAGGTGGGGGTTTAGGATAGTCGCACGAGGGGAACAACCAAGCGGGGAGTGTGGAGTCTGTGTATATTTTTGATGTGGCCGAGGTGGATGGAGATGCGAATGAGAATACATTTTCCACAAACTTGACATAATGGGACACAAAGATTTTTTTAAGAGTAGGGTCAAAACATAGAAAGGCACTCTGAGTGAGGGAGTAGCCGATAAAGACATAAGGACTGGATTTGAGATTGAGTTTGTGTGAAGAATAAGGACGTAACCAGGGAAAGCATAAACAATAGAAGACACGGAGTTTGGAAGGGTTAGGAGCTCAGTTGAATAACTTTTCAAACGAGGAACTAAGAGAAAGACCAACATTAGGCTTGATAATTAAATAGATGAATGAAAAAGGTGCATAGCTCTGAATGCTGGAGAATAGAGGCTGATAGAGAGCGAACTGCTTTCGACACGCCATGTCGCGTTCAGCACCCATTATGTTCGTGGAGTGTGGGAGGCATAGTGAGGTGGGTTATACCACGGGTCGCAAGGAAGGACCAAGAGTTAAAAACTACTTCATTATTTGTGTAAAGCGCTTAATGGTGGTGAAATGGTTTCAACAAGGTGCTTGAAGACAAATGCAGGAAATGAAGACTGACTTACGATAAACGAGTAAAGCTAGATGTACTTTATGTAATGGATAACAAAATAATCCAGTGGAAACCATCGTAAAAGTGAAACGGCGAGGCTCCAACACATCGAGAAAATGACATCAAGAGGGGAGGAAGAGGTAATACTAGATTTAGCAAAAGGTAACTTGAACTTTTATTAATATTGCAGGAATTACAAGAAAAGGAACATAAGTGTTCTTCAGGAAAAGAAATACATAAAACGATAAGAAATTTGTGAAAAATGGGTAAGGACGGATGACTGAAACGACTATGCCACATGGGCATAGTAGAAAGCAAGGACTGAACCGAAGAGGACAAAACCAAAGCGAAAGACTGAATAGGGACAGACTTTGGTCGGTAATAGACACCATCTCTACGCGTCTACTTAACCGTGAGTGATCACTCGTGTGACGATCCACCCGAAAAAAAGAAAGCCAAAAATAGGAAATTAATAGGTTATCACACAAAGGGCGTAAACCGAGACGAGCTTTAGACAGCCAAGTGCATATGTAAATACATTGTTAAATAATAATGGAGTAGAGAGAGGTAAGGGAGAAGGAGCCAATGTGAGTAATAGATAAACATGAACCATCACCACACACATTGTTTGAGGTCAGGTACGACTCCACGAGAGCCAAGGAAGAAGATCCGTGGTCACACAGAGGCACCTAATCAACAACCCAATCTGAGGATGACCAGATTAGAGTAATGACCACAAAGAAAATAGGGGTAGTGATATCGAGCGCGAGCTCTGCAAGCGCGCGGGATGCATATATTACAAGCGCCGAGGTGGATAGATCGATCGCATCGCCGAAAGAGCGCTTCGCTACACCACAAATTTAACAACGCCGAGGTAGCTGACCACGCCCGAAGTCGGGCCGATGGAGCTAATCTGCCGAGATACAAGAGGAGCATGGTCGAGGTAGGGAGCATGTTCGAGCTGAGACAAAGGAGCCGCCTGGATTGCAAATGGCGTCAACCCAGCCCAGGTCGCTGAGACCAATTGACATCATGGCTCACTCGCTGTTCGAATCAACGATGGGACAAGAAACCAGGTAAAGTAACCATGGTAGTCGTTGGAATGGAGGCGGGCGGAGCCAGAGGAACCGAATGTCGGAGTTGGGCCTTGTAATTTAGGAGGTGCTTCGAACAATGCCTCAAACATAACTGGAGTCTCCTTAACTTGAATATATGGATAAAGATTCATGGCAAAGTCGCCTGTCCTGCTCTGCACATCTGGCGCAAACATCGCTCATTCAGTATGATCCATGAAAGTTAGAGGCTTCCACTGCCAAAGTCTGACAATCTGCTTATTATGTAATGGTCTGATTACCTTGCTGAGGATTGCTAAGATTCTGGCGATAGACCATGATCTGTCTTTGGGGGGGAGAGGCATATGTCTTCTCGAGGGTGGTCCACGCAGCCCGAGATATGGTGGAGGTGGAGAGAAACTGCATGAGCATGGGAGAGACGGATCCGATAATTGCATTAAGAAGCAATTGATCTTGTCGAACCTAGAGAGTATAAGTCGAATTTGGGGAGGAAAAAGCAGCAGCGGGTAGAGTTATCGTCGTCGGAGGACACAACTTTGAGCCATCGACAAACCTAAGTAAGTCGCACTCCAAAGAAGATGAATCAGAGTCACGGCGTGTAGTAATTGTAAAACCTTGAAAATTTTAAATTTGAATTTTTCGTGATAAAAGGGGCAAATCGTAATTTACCAAAATAGTTCGAGAGTGCCGTGATTTTTCTAGATCTCGATGGAGAAACTGACGGTAATCGCTGAATCGCCTCAAGAAATCTAGCTACCCGGGCCGATCTGCGTTGAATTCCGAGAGGCCTAATTTCATGTATTTCGAGGCAATCTGTAAAATGCGGCGACATGGCGAAATATGTGGATGACACATGGCAAGTTATGTGGGTGACACATGGCGAGCCATGAGTGACACATGGCAAGTTACGTGTGAGTGACACATGGCAGCCATGTGTCACAACGTGGCAAAGGCATGCATGCGCGTGATTACGGCGTTATGTGTGTGACACATGGCATGCCATGTGTCAACATGCATGGTTCCTTTGAAGCCTATATAAGGGGCTCCACATGGGCTGTTCATACAAGCAAGGGGGGCAGCAAGCTTCAGCTCGTGGGAGCAGCAAGGAGAAGGAGGAGGAAGGAGAAGAGAAAGGGAGGAAAGGAAAGGAGAAAGGGAGGAAAATAAAAGAAAAGGAAAGAAGAAAAGAGAAGAAAGGAGGAAGAGAGGAAAAAGAAAGAGGAAAAGGAAGGAGTGTTGGGCGCGAAGGAGCGCACTCCGCATGGCAAAGAACCCGAATCGCGCTACAAGAGGTAGGTTTCTCCTACTGGGTTATTTTACGCCAGGAGCCAGGTAATGACCTACGGGTTTTTGCTCCGGTTTTCCGGCGATTTTGTAAGTGTTGTGTGGTTGCTTTGTGATCAGGTGATGGTCAAAGACTCCGGCCATGGTTTTCGGGATCATTCAAAATAGAACATCGTGTTTCGAGACAAAGAAATCCCGAGCAAATGGCGCAAAATGGGGGTGTGCCCAAATTTCCGCACACCCCAGGAATAGGCCGCCAACTTTGGACGGCCATAACTTCGCCCAAACTCCGATTCACGTTTCGGGACACTACCGAAAGCTCGCCGAAAGTCTAGAATTTAATAAGATAAAGCCATTAAAATAGCTGAACATTGGTCTGGTCATGTACGCTTGAGGAATAGTCTCGTTTCAGTTTTCTCGTAACTTCGCTTTTCTAACCGGTTTGTAAATCGAATGCTTGGGACTATATGGCATGAGCAGTGGAATTGCGTGTTGATGCCTTTTGTGTGGTATTTACAAAAATCCAGACTTTCGACTAAGTCCGTATTATTTCTTAGCCACATGACCAGACATTTATGGCCTAGAATGCTAATGTGTGTTATTGCCATACCAATGACATAATCGAATATGTGAAATTATGTGGCATATGTGTGATGAAGATGGAATAATTATATGCATTGGGCTGTATGGATGACACATTATGTCTCAAATTGAATATGAATTATAGCATTACTTGCCTAAGTAATACTTGGAATTATGTTAATACATGCTTGAATGATGTGTTGACATGGAATGAACCGAATGATAGAAAAGATGTAGTGCATGCTTGCGGGCGTACCGATTTGAATGTATGGAATATTAACATGACTGCATGTATGTTGATGTTGAACTGAATATATGGAATGTTGTGTGCATTAGACATGAGTGTTCATAGCACACACATAGTGTATGGTGTAGAATGTCCATGTAGAGGTCTTCATACATTGGTCATGGGTCGAGTGCTGGGCACAAATCGCATTACATTGGTGTGCTGTGAATATCGCATTACATGGGTGTGTGTACATGGTATCGGCTTGGCACGCTTGCGCAGACTGTGGGTTTCGAAATGACTGAGTCCAATTGAGTTCCATAGTGTTAAATGAAATGGAAATGAAATGTTTCGGGCAGAAAGTAGGGATAGATACTTCTCGTGAAAAGCTTGAAAACCCGGTTAGACAGATTCACCAAGGAAAGCCCGAAAAATGCTCTGAGGGTGTAAGAGACCCGCAGGAGACTCTAAAAATTATGTTGCCCAAAAAGACACGAAACGATTAAATAAATATCACATAAACCACGGGTTAGAGATGGGAGCTCGACCGACTGCATTGATTTATCGCACTTGCATCAGCGGTGGCCTGAGGTCAATCTTGCATTGGGCATGTAGTGTCGCTCATACATGAATGTAGTTTTTTTTTTCCATGATAGACAACATGTATGCACGATTGGTTGTTTGTTTGACTTTTGAAATGACTATTTTGAATGTGCACCTAGTGGGAATAGCCCTTGTAAAGATTTCACCTCATCATGCTAGCTCACCCGCCGTGGGACCCCTTTCAAGTACAGACAGCACAGCATCGACGCTCCTTAGAGGCCGGGATTATTAGTTTAGCCTGACTATGGCCTGGATTCTTGTTTCTGTGTATATTAGAACGAACTAGTTTTAATATATATTTATTAGAGTGATGTAATAACTTCGATCTATAGAAATGTATGGTCTTGCAACCGTATGGACGAATATGGATGACGGGCCCTATCGGGTCATTTTACTATGTATTGGTCTCATAATATGAGACACAAGGTGTTTCACAAAGTTGATCTGTATCAACGGACCCCTGTGGGTTTTAGGGTGTCACAACCAGACAAAAGCCTAGGTACACGAGTACCTAGGGCTTCAGGACTGGGCTTGTAATTACGGTCATTAAGGTATAAGAGCACCACAATTGGTATAGCTTCAGGTTTGGAAATAAGTTAGAATTACCTAGTGCTCAAGAAATTGATATCTAGATCATATTTGCATCAAGGTTCAGGTAGGAGGTTACCTAAGAGTCCAATGATGTGATTAGATTACAAAGATGTATCAGGTGTTTTCTTGTTTATGCTTTGATTGTATGTGCGTGATTGTGTGTACAAATTATGTGAATTATATACGTGGTAGGATGTATATAGGAAATGTGAACACTAGGGTTGAGAAACATAACCTTAGGAGTTCAGGAAACGAATGGATGGTTCGGGATATTAAGTCTATTAGTGGTCGGCATGTGCACTAATAGTTGGACACGAAAATGATTCTAAACTCACATTGACTTCAGGTAGATGGTAAGCAGAGGATCTGGGGCATAGAGGTTGTCCACTACGCATGGTCGATCACACCGTTTTTTGATCACAGCCTTCATGTGAGGCCATTGGTGATGCGATAGCCATTGCCGCACAGCCGATGCAAATAGAGACGGAGGTGCCAATAACCTCCAGAGGTTCAAGGCACATCATCCTCCGACGCTCACGGAGGAGGGACTCACGGGTAAAATGCACCATCGGGTTTTGTCGATTGAGAGATTCTTCCAGCCAGTGGAGATCACCTCTGACACATTCAGGATTACGCCGGCTTCATTCCAAATTTCTTCTTCTTCGGGAGGGGGTGAGTCCCATTCAAAGCGGAGTGGGTCACGACTTCTGTGACTCGAGACTATGACACGGATGATTTTTGCAGACTATTCATAGGGAAGTACTTTCCCGCTTCGCAGATTACGAAGGCCCGAGAGTTCCATGAGTCGAGATGTACGATGATCGGATCAGCACGTGAGCGATTCGCCAGAAGCCGGCGACGCTTTCTGATGATTATGGCCACCGGCGCGCTAAGGTCGTAGTTCGGTGGACGGGGTCGTAAGCCAGTCTATCCGGGCAAGATTTTAGGACATAACCTACAAGATATGGACTCGATGGTCGGCGACGACTTGATCACAGCGAGAGGATGATGCCTATAGCGACCGGATGCTGTGTTAGTGATAAGAAGAGGGGGAGCCAAGCTTCTTCTTCAGGTTCTGGAAAGAAGTAGAGGACTTCTGTTCCACGAGGGTTTCAGTGGGCGCTGGGCCACTACTAACAAAGGCTGGAAGCAGGTAACCGGCACAGCCAATTAGGAAGATGACATGTTTTCCACCGCCATCACCGGACATTATTATGGCTTAATCGCCCTCGGGATATAGGGGTTTCGTGATCGTGGGACACCACATCCCGATCATCAGCTGGGACATGAGCAGACTCAAGATAAGCCCCTCTCACCCAAAGACATGCCAGGGGAATGGTGATCGCCAGCGACACGGCATCGAGTGTTTTATAGACAGCCAAAGGGGCCGCAGTATTGGTTAAGGTCGAGGGCGAGTACAGGTCGGACTCTGGGCTCAGGCGTGTCTACACCATTACCCGTTGTGCCGAGGCAACATCGCCGTTGATTCAGGCACGCTTACTCTTCGCCAGGGGTGTTATTTAACTGGCGTGCATCGCATCTTTATCACGTGATCTTGTGAGAGTATTGGGCTTAGAGGTTGAGACCTAGACGAGCCATCAGATGTGAGTTCCCTCCCCAGGACTAAGGCGAGAATTGATCGTGATATGCCTGGGATGGTTGAGACAGATTCTACCACCTGTGGGACCTTCGAGTCATGGATATCGAGTTCCGAGGTCATCCTGGATGGACTGAAGCTGACTGACATCTAGGTTGTCATAGATTGTGACCGTATTTAGGTTACAAATACACACCGCACTGGGTACTTGTCAGGTTTCAAGGAATAAGATGATGTTTAGCACCTCTATACTGTGGTAATTTATTCAATGGTGTGGCACGCGTACTGACAAAGTTGGCTAGCTACCTTACCTTGGGGAGGATCAGGTGAGACAGATATGAGTCTACCTAGGTGGTTTAGCACGAGGATGTTTTTCCTAAGAGCTACTCTCAGGATTTGAGTTTCCACCGAGGGATGTAGACTTCCACATTGAGTTGCATTCTGGTACGTCGCCCATTTCTATGACTCCGCATAGGATGGCGCCGGTTGAGTTGCAAGAGCTCAAGGTCCAGATACAAGAGTTACTGGGCAAGGGTTTCATTAGACCGAGCACTTCACCATGGGGCACTCCAGTTCTATTTGCGAAGAAGAAGGATAAGACCTTCGACTATGCATCGATTACGCACAATCGAACATGGTTACAATCAAGAACCCAGATTCATTACTGAGGATTGATGAATTGTTTGATCACCGAGGGGGCGAATCTACTTCCAAGATAGACCTTCGCACCGGGTTACCATCGCTTGAGAGTTAGAGGCGCATCCCTAAAGTCAGCCGCGTAGGACGCTGTGATGCACTGAAGCATTTCGTGATGCCTCGATTGATGAATGCACCACAGATTCATGAATCCCATGAATAAGGTGTGTTCCAACCCTAGTTAGGATCAATTTTATAGGTGGTCTTTGTTGATGACATCCTCGATATACTCCCGCCTGGGAGGTGGGAGCATGAGGATCACTTGAGAATCATACTGCGCCAGGATCATCAATCAGGCGCTGTTCAAGAAGTGCGATTTCGCTTATCGAGGTGGGCTCTCAGACACGTGGTGTCGCCTCTAAGCGTACAAGAGACCCCGAAGGCTGAGGTCGTGATGAGTTGGGAGAGGTCAAGCTTCGGGCCTTCGAGATTCGTGAGTTTCTTAGGATTGGCCGGCATTACAGAGGTTTATAAAGGATTTCTCCCACAGCGCCGCTTATGACTAGGATTGACCCTAAGGAGCAATAAGTTTAGGATGACTCCATGAGCTGAAGGCTGCCCAGAATCAAGAGGAGGCTTACTTCAGCTCCTATTCTAATAGTCCCTAGGGATAGAGGCACACAATCGTGGATGCTCAAGGACTACCGATGTGTTCCATGCAATCAGAGTTGTGGCTTATGCCCTCGACATTGAAGAATCACGGCGCACTAATTCCCACGCATGACATGGAGTTGGCAACCCGTAGTCTTCGCTCAAAGACTTGGCGCCACTACTTATATAGATCGGTTCGAGGTGCTTTCGACCACAAATTCTGAAATACATCTTCACGTTGCAGGAAACCCCAATACGAGGCGCCAGATGAAGTTTCGGAAGATTACGACTTCACCTTACATTACCATCCCGGTAAGGCAAATGTGGCGGCTGATGCGCCAAACAAAGTCATGGGAGTGTTGGCTAGCATAGCTTCCGAGAGTGAAGCGATGTCGAGATAATGGTAGTCAGATCGCAAGACGATGAGCGTGCTTGGTGGTACCTGAAGTATGATGGCTACGCCGCCTTGATCGAAAGGTGAGTGATAGAGTCCTAGTGCGTGGATGCGTAACTAGTATCCATCAGTGGACCTATAGTCGTGGTACAATGACGAAGGTCACATCCACACGTATGGTAAATCTTCTGTGATAGTGGACGAGTCAGGTCCCCCGATCGAATGGGATTGAGGTGAGATCCTCAGTGTGGAGTTCCATCGTCTAGATTCATCAAAATCCAGTGGTACGAAGATGTACCATGACCTTCGCCACGATTACTAGAGCGGGATGAAGAGGTACACTCGGATTTTGGTTCGACTGTCTCACTCGTGCTAACAAATAAGGCCGAAAGCACCGCAGGCTGCCAGGCGCCCAATGATCGAGATAGCTGAGTGGAAGTGGGAGCATGATCACGAAGCGGACTTTGTGACTCACTTCACACGACATCGAGGCTTACGATGCGTGTGGGTTATGCGGACCGATCACCGGTCGGCACATTTTCTAGCCGTGCGGATGACCTTCACACTGGAGGAATTCTGCAGGTTGTATATACGGGAGATAGTATGGTTGCATGGAGTGCCAGTCTCCATAGTATTGGATTGGGATCCTCGGTTTACGGCTCAGTTCTGGAAGAGTTTCCAGAAGGCCATGGGGACACAGTTGTCGATGAGTACCGCTTTTCATCCTCAGACGGATGGTCAATCAGAGTGAACTATTCGGATTTTTTAGAGGACATGCTGCGAGCATGCATCCTAGATCCTAAGGGTAGCTGGGAGGAGCACTTGCCCTTGGTAGAGTTCGCCTACAATAACAGTTATCAGGCGAGTATTCAGATGGCGCCCTATAAGGCTCTCTACAGGAGGCCATGTCGATCACCGATGGTAAGCGACAGAGGTGGGAGAGAGAGCTCCATCAATCGGTCCATTTGATTGGGAGACACCTGTAGGCGCGGTATGATCCTGGTTGCCCCACGTTTCAAAGCCAGAGGAAGAGTTAAAAGTTGATATAAACGCCGACTCTAGAGTTCGGAGGCGGGTGATCATGTCTTTTGAAGGTGATGTCAAGAGAGGAGTGATCGAGCCCTGAACGAGGAAGCCGGGGTCGAGGTACATCGACCCTTCGAGGTACTCGAGGGAGGCGGCCACAGATCTTGCTAGCGCTGTCGCCGAGTTTGTCGAAAGGCTCATGAGGCATTTCACGCCTCTATGTCTCGGCAAGACTGTGATCCAACTCATATAGTGGATTAGGGCGAGCTTGTTGTTGATGCTGATGGGATCTTCTCGAGGAGGGACTAGTGCGCATCATGACAGCCGAGCAGATTTTATGGGCAAGAACTTGAGGCTTGTAAATGTGTTGTGGCAGCACCGAGAAGTCGAGGAGGCGACATGGGAGCACGAGGACACCGCGGCGTCACAATCCATCCTTCTTGTTCGAGGGGGCAAAGGCTTAATATTAATGTTTTAAATGACCGTTGCATATGCATGTTTAAATGTATGTATGCTAAAATTTTGGGGACGAAATTATTTTAAGGGGGGAGAGGAGGTAAACCCAGAAATCTTAAATTTGAATTTTCGCATAAAAATAAGCAAGTCAGAGTTTACCTAATAGTCCAAGAAAGTTTGGATTTTTCAATCTGACGGAGAACGACAACTTTGAATCGCCTAATGAATCTAGCTACCCAACACTGCTAATCTGGAGATAGTCTGACTGCATTTTCGAGGCAATCTGGCACAAGACACATGGCGAAACATGTGGATGACACATGGCTAACTATGTGGGTGATTGATGGCAAGCCATGTGTGACACATGGCATGCCATGTGTCAACATGCATGGCTCCTTTGAAGCTATATAAGGGGCTTCACATGGGTCGTTTCATACAAGCAGTAAGCTTCGGGGCCTGTGGGAGCAAAGAACGGAAGCTGAGGGGAAGTGGAAAAGAGAAAAGGGAGGAGCGAGAAGAGAAAGAGAGAAAGGAAAGAGAAAGGAGGAAAAGAAAAGAAAAGGAAAGAAGAAAAGAGAAGAAGAAAGGGAGTGAAGAGAGGAAAAGAAAGAGGAAAAGGAAGGAGTGTCAAGGCAAAGGATAGACTCCTGACAAGAAAGAACCCTGAATCGGCGCTACAAGAGGTAGGTTTCTATCAAGTTATTTTACGCCTAGGCCGTGTAATGGCCTACGTGGCTTGCCTCAGCTTTTCCGAGCGAATTTGTATGTTGTGTGGTTTGTTTGTGATTGTGTGATGGTCAAAGACCGGTTTCATAGTATTTCGGGACTCGTCCAAACTAACATTGTGTTTCTCGACGCCAAAATCCCGAGCAAAATGGCAACGGGGTGTGCCCAAATTTCGTAATCTTTTGAATCGGCCGCCAACTTTGGATTCCACCATAACTTTCGCTCAAACTCTGACTACAAGCCTAGACACTACCGAAAGTCATTGAAGTCTAGAATTTAATAAGATAAAGTGCTCAGCCAAATGTAGGTCAGAACATTGGCATGGGGCCACATAGCCGAGAATTAGTCCGCTCGTTTTCTAACTTCGCTGAATCCATGAACTAAATGCTCGGGACCGCATATGGCCTCGAGTAGGGAATTGCGTGTTGATGTTTTCATGTGGTATTAAACCGGACTTTCGGACTAAGTCTGATTATTTTCTAGCTAAGCATGGCCGGATTTATGGCCTGAATGGCTAATGTGTGTTATCACATAAATCACGACATATCAATATGTGAAATTATGTGCATATGTGTGATGAAGATGGAAATAATTATATGCATCGGGGTCATATTGACATACTATGTCTCACCGAGAATATGAATTTATAACATTACTTTCCTGGCAATGGTTGGAATTATGTTAATACATGTCGAATGATGTGTTGACATGAATGAACCGAATGATAGAAAAGATGCAAAGGTAATGCTTATGTGGATGCACCGATTGAATGTGCGGGAATATTAACATGACCGCATGTATGCCGATGTCGAATCGAATATATATGGAATGTTGTGTGCATTAGACATGAGTGTTCATAGCACACATAGTGTATGGTGTAGAACGTCCATGTAGGTCTTCATACATTGTCGCGGGTTCGGTGCAAGGACACAAATTGTATCAGACAGGTGCTGGGTGACACCGCATTACATGGGTGTGTGTACATGGTATCGGGCTTGGCACTGCGTTTGTGCGTAATCATGTGGGTTTCGAAATGGGACGGTCCAATCGAGTTCCATAGAAGTTAAATGAAAATGGAAAATGAAATGTCTATGTAGTGCGGGATAGATACCCCCTCGTGAAAAGCCCAAAACCCGGATAGACAAGATACTCAATCTGAAAGCCCGAAAATGTCGAAGAGTGTAAGAGACCCGCTTGCAGACCCCTCGAAAAGCAGGTCGCCAAAAAGACAAGAAACGCATTAAATAAATATCACATAGACTACGGCCAGAGACGGGAGCCTGACGACTCAGATTGATTTATTGGCACTCAGATTGGTGGTGGGTCTGGATGGTCGACCCAGATTGGGGGCATGTAGAGTGCCTGCCCATACATGCATGTAGTTTTTTTCCATGATGTGACAACATGTATGCACTGGGATTGGATTGCTTGTTTGACCGCAAACGATCATTTGTATGTGCACCTAAAGCGGGAATAGCCCTTGTAGGATTTATCTCTACTGGGTGTTAGCTCACTGCTAGGGACCCCCTTTCAAGTACAGACGACAGCAGACAAGGCCCTAGGGAGCTCGATTATGAAGCGGGCCGGACTGTGGCCTTGATTCTTGTTTTGTGTATATATTAGAACGAACTAGTTTTAATATGTTTTGTATTAGGAGTGATGTAATAACTCTTGGATCTATAGAAATGTATGGTCTTGTAACCGTATGGACGAATATGGATGATGGGCCATATTGGGTCATTTTACTCATGTATGGGTCTCATAATATGAGACACACAGGTTTCCGCAGGTTGATCAGGGTCAACTGACCCCGGGTTTCGGGGTGTCACAAGAATTGTGGCGTTGAGTTTCAGCTGGCTCTGCGTAATCGTTGAGAACGATTATGTTTTGAGGCGAGTTTGTTCTAGTCAGGATAGTAGGGGTACGAGAGGGCACGATGACAGTGGTGGAAGAAGAGGCATTAACCGTTGGGGAGAATAAGGGCTAACGAAAAAGGTGGATCATGAGCAGCGATGACTGCGATGGCTAGGGTTTGTTGTTAAGCTTATTGCTCTAATACCATATTATGAATGAGACTTAATTATTATTAAGAGAGTTGAGGTATATAAATATACCAATACAAAGGCAAAAAGGTAAAAGCATTGAGTCAATAAAAGGAATCATAAATATATTCTAATATATATATATATATATATATATATTATAATCTAGACACTCTCTTTAGCTATGCCTGTCTTTATAGCAGCATCCTTAATGAGCTTCAGCGATTCAGCTAGATCATTGCAGAGCTGGTGAGGATCAGGAACCGCCTCTATGTCAACTCCTAAACTGATTGTCATCATATTCATATAGCTTTGAAAATGGACCGTCAATGCCTGCCATTAATGCAGCAAATTAAGTAATTGTTAGACCTTAACAAATATGCAGCCAACAATAGGTGATGGGTCTGGAGGAGTTTTTCATCATCGATTACAGGTTTTATCTTTTTTAGGACTTAGGTCTTGAGTAGGCATGTAATTGAGTCGGGTCTTGTAGATACAGAGTCAAACTTGAACCCGATTAGATTAAAAACACTCAAACTCGAATTTGATCAAGTTTTTTTTTTCTTCAAATGTTTGAAACTTGACTTAAAAAAGCTCGAATCAATTAAAAAATTAATAAAATAATTATACTCGAACTCGACTCGATTAATAAAATAGTTAAGTTCGATTAAGCTCACGAGCAGCTTGTGTTGGATATTGTGATACTCGAACTCAACTCGATTAATTTCAAATAAAATTCGAGTATTATACGGGTCGAACTAGAGTGTCTTATGAGTAACTTGACTCATTTACACTCTAGTCTTGAGGTGCGCACAAACTAACTTGTGTTTCACCCACGATTATATAAAAAAGAAATTGTGTTTCAAGCACTCAATGGGATTTTTGAAACACCTGCAAAAAGACATAAAAAAAAATACAAATACATGATTCATTTATAATTCCCATATAAAATAATTATAGTTTCTGCATGGTAATACTTAATTATTACCTTAATAAACTTTATAAGGTTACCTTAATATCTCTAGATCACCAATGAATCGTATAAGATAATGCCTACAATTTATTACAGAATACATGCAGATTCATCACATACTAAAACACAATTATTTTATATGAAACCGTATGATTAATCAGATACTTACATGAGGGTGGCCGTAAACGCTAGGAGCAAGATAAGCCATGGGGTGGCCATAAAAGCTAATTTCATCCGCCGGACCGACCATGTTTGAAAAGGACATGGTAGTGTTGCTGACGACTCTGTGTGATATAGCAGCAGCTACCTGTTCAGCATATATACGAGAGAAATGTTCATGTAGTAAGATATTCAGCTCGACAGCTTTCATTACATTAGTACTCGGATTATGCAGCCTTGATTAATTGAATTATCAAGTAATCGTTTGTTGTAAAAACTTGTCTTAATACCTTAGCTCCGAGTAAGTTTACTATGGTCAATAAGCTTTAGCTCACTTAGTTTAAAGCGCTAGGCCAGACATAGGGAGGGGAGGAACTAGGGTTCGAAACTTCTTGAGAGCAAATTACTATAATGTTGTAATTCAAAGTGAATAATTGTCAAAAAAAGAGAGAGTAAGTTTGCTATGATCTTGGCAATTAGGAATGTGCATTTGGCCTCAAGGGAGTGTTTTTTTTTTTTTTTTTAATCAACCACGGAATACCATATTTAAGATAGAGTTGACAATTTAAGCCCGGCCTACTCAGAATTAAGGCTGGGTTGAGCTGCTATTTTATTGGCTTGAAAAAATTAGGCCAAATTTGAGCCCGACTTGGTGTGGGCCTGCTCAGATTTTTAGTTTTATAAGACAATTTGAGTTCGGTTTGTTGGGCTAACCTAGCCCATCATGACTTAGGCCAGTCGGGTTGCTGCTTATTGTCCGAAAAGCCGAACCAAATTTGGGCCTGATCGATTGTCGTACTCTAATTTAAGGTTTTCACGTAAATCGCGTGATTCTTTTTCGCTTTTATTTTTTGTTGCTTATTCTATTTTTTGATCTAACAAGTACTCCAACGTGTCATTAAATTATGTTTCAGGGATCAAGTAATCATTTGTTGCAAAAAAAAAAAAGGTGTCTTAAGCTGACTATGATCTTGGCAGTGAGGAGGCCTCAAGGGAGCGTTTCTTTCGATCAACCTTGGAATAGTGGATTTCTCCTTCTCTACCTGTGATTTTTTTTCCTATTTAAGATTTTCATTTAAATTTATGCTTTTTTTTTCGTCTTCTAGTTTCTTGTTGCCTATTCTTGTTTTTCGATCTAACAAGTACTCCAACGTGTCATTAAATTATGCAGCCTAGATCAAGTAATCATTTGTTGCAAAAAAAAAAGGTGTCTTAAGCTGACTATGATCTTGGTAATTAGGAGGCCTCAAGGGAGCATTTATTTTTATCAACCTTGGAATAGTAGATTTCTCCTTCTCTATTAGTGATTTTTTTTCCTATTTAAGGTTTTCATGTAAATCTACGCGTTTCTTTTTCCGCTTTTTATTTTCTTGTTGCTTATCAACATGTCATTAAATTATGCAGCTTAGATCAATTAATCGTTTGTTGCAAAAAAAAAAAGAGGTGTCTAAGTTGACTATGATCTTGGCAAAGCAGAGGCCTTAAGGGAGCCGCTTTTCGATCAACCTTGGAATAGTGGATTGCTACTTCTCTATCTGTGATTTTTTTTCCTATTTAAGGTTTTCATGAAAATTTATGCGTTTCTTTTTTCGCTTTTTATTTTCTTGTTGCTTATTCTTGTTTTTCGATCGAACAGGTACTCCAATGTGTCATTAAATTATGCGCCTAGGATCAAGTAATCGCTTGTTGCAAAGAAAAGAGGTGTCTTGTCGACTATGATCTTGGCGCTAGGAGGCCCTAAGGGAGCCAGCTTTCTTTCGATCAACCTTGGAATAGTGGATTTCTCCTTCTCTATCTGTGATTTTTTTTTCCTATTTAAGGTTTTCATGTAAATCTATGTGTTTCTTTTTTTGCTTTTTATTTTCTTGTTGCTTATTCTTGTTTTTCGATCTAACAAGTATTCCAATGTGTCATTAAATTATGCAGCCTAGATCCAGTAATCGTTTGTTGCAAAAAAAAAGAGGTGTCTTAAGTTGACTATGATCTTGGCAGCACTAGGAGGCCTCAAGAGAGCCGCTTTCTTCTATCAACCTTGGAATAGTGGATTTCTCCTTCTCTATCTGTGATTTTTTTTCTTATTTAAAGTTTTCATGTAAATCTATTCGTTTCTTACAAGTACTCCAATTTGTCATTAAATCACGTAGCCTAGATTAAGTAATCGTTTGTTGCAAAAAAAAAAAAAAGGTGTCTTAAGCTGACTATATATGATCTTGGCAGTTAGGAGGCCTCAAGAGAGCGTTTCTTTCGACAACCATGGAATAGTGGATTTCTGCTTCTCTATTTGTGATTTTTTTTCCTATTTAAGGTTTTCATGTAAATCTATGCATTTCTTTTTTCGTTTTTTATTTTCTTGTTGCTTATTCTTGTTTTTCGATCTAACAAGTACTCTAACATGTCATTAAATTATGCACCCTAGATCAAGTAATCACTTGTTGCAAAAAAAAAAAAAGTGTTGTAATACCTTAGCTCCTAACAACTTTACTATGATCTTGGCAGTTAGGAACGTGCATTTGGCCTCGAGGGAGCGTTTCTTTCGATCGACTATGGCTTTCGCATTGCGAACATAGTCCAACGGATCGTCACGTAGGGCAATGGTGATCGGAAGGAGGACGAAACTGATGTAGTTTCCCCATTTGGTTTTCGACTTCCTCTCCATCATATCAGCCAAGGCCTGTAAAAATTACCAGCAAGTTGTAAGAGTACTAATACTACTACATGCAGCTTCAAAATTTGGCATAATTTGAAGTGTAATCTAGTCTTTGCCTACTTGTTCATGTGAAAATCAGGGAATATCAGTGGGAAACAAGAAAAGAAAGAGCTAGGGATCATAAAATTAAGGGTATGTTCGGTTTTCGTTAAAACCGTTTTTACCTTAAAAACAAGCAAGAACAGTTTTAAACACGTATCGTTCCTAATTTATTAATGCTTTGAAAACACAAAGAACACAAAAGACACTAAAACAATAGAACAAGAAGAATAGTTTTCAGAGAACATCAAAATAATATTCTCCCTGTTTTCAAAAATTGTTCTTAAGAGTAGTTTTCAAAAATAGGAACCTAATAGGCCCTAAGTAACAAAGAGGTTTTCATAGACTTAGGTGGTGTTTGTTTTTTTTACTTAATGCTGAATAGAACTTTTTTTGAGCTTAATGCTAAATAGCACTTAATAGCATTAAGTATTAAGTTGTTTGTTTTTTAACATTAGGTAGTGAGTAGGATGGCAACTAGATCTGACATTTCGTTCCCGTCCCGTCGCTCTTAATGACACATGTTTAATTTAATTTTAATCGGTTTTTAACGGGGGTTTGAGTTTATTTTTTCAATCCAAAACTGCCCGTGTATTGTTACTTTCTCAGAAAACCTTAAAAATTAAATTTTCAAAACTGAGAAATGTTAATAAAAATAACAAATGTCATATGGGTTCAGTGGAAACTTATAAAATTCTCTAGATCTCTGATGACGGAACGGATCACGCCGTTAAATTGCCTCGCGAAATCTAGCGACCCAAAAAGTTTCGTCGAATTATAAAGCATAAGCTAAAAGTTTCGATTTTCGAGCTGATAAGCTGTTAGCTGACTTGTGAGACAAGATTTTACGAAAATCTCGAAAGTCAGGAAACTCGCTAAGTTAATTTAAAATAAAGTGAACTCGAAAAGAAATAAATTGTTTCTGCGGGTAAAACGAACTCGAATGAAGCAATATGAACCATATATATAAAATAATAATAATAAGCCCCGCCGATTATATTTTAAAAATATTTTTTATTATTTTATTTTTTATACTTTAATATAAATAATTATTATTATAATGTTTTTTAATAAATAATATATAAAAGTAATTCATTAATATTTTTTATTTTTATGAAAAATATTAATTTTAATATAATAAAAAATTAAAAGAAAATATAAAAATTAAAATTAAAATAAATGAATCTGGCGACTTGAGAATTTTCCCATCTCCGTCTCCGTCCCGTTTAATTTTTAAATGAGACAAGTTTGGAGAATTGAAAAAATAAACGAATGCAGGCTTCTAGATGATCGCCTGCCCCAAACCCTCCCGCTGGCTATCCCTAAGAAATAAGATATCGCTAGCTTATTCTTTTTGTTTAAGAATTATCAGCTTTTTCTTATTTTTGTGGAAAATGACTTTTTCTGAATAGAAAAAGTCAAATATTTTCACTTTTTATATTCGGGAACTTTTTAAAAAAATTTCAAGAATAGTCTGAAATTTTAAAAACAAACACCTTAATCGCCGAAGCTATCTACCTTCAAAGATTAAAGCCTAAAAACAAACGCCACCTTACTAAAAATGGAAACTTGTGTTTTAGCTCATTAATTTGTGAATAATTACAAAGAAATCATAGAGAATGCAAATCTATTTTTGAAAACCGTTTTCATTTTTCAAAACAAGAAGAATAAGGAAAACATGTTTGGTTCCCAATTTATTACTGTTATGAAAAACACAAACAACACAAAAAAACACTAAAACAATAGAATAAGAATAGTTTTTGGAGTACATCAAAATGGTGTTCTCTATGTTTTTAAAAACTGTTCTCAAGAACAATATTCAAAAACAGGAACCAAACATGCCCTAGGTAACAAAGAACTTTACATTGACTTACTAAAAAGGAAACTTGTGTTTCATCTCATTAATTTTTGAATAATTGCAAAGAAATAATAAAAAATGTAAAATACATGATTTAATACGACTTCATAGAAAATAATCGTGTTTTAAGTATGACAATATCTAGGTACTACCTTAATTAACTAAGGCACTACCTGACACTTTTAATTATGGTAGTACTTTGTGACATTAATCGCATATACTTTATTAAGACGGTAATCTAAGCACTGTACCATCATACTTGAAACACAATTACTTTCTATGAAACCATACTACATATTTTTTTTACATTCTTTATGCCTTCTTAGTTATTTTATTCCTAAATCAATAGGTTGAAAGCCTGAAACACAAATTTCCCCTAAAAATACATAAAAGGTTAATCTACCCCAAAGTGAAAGCATAAAAGACTAATCTAACATAAAGTATAGAAGAATCCTACCATGTCGTAGAAACAAACTGGCTTTCTTTTTTACCACTATGAGACAGCCTCGAATGGGTTCATGCACATAAGGAAGACAATTTTAATCCATATCATACCAAGTCTAATCCCTATATGAGCCAGAAGGGAGTACTACAAGGGTGATAAAGCTCTACCATAAAAATCATAACTATTACATTCCCACAATAACTCAAGATTCATCTGTTAAGATATATAGATCCTGCACCTATCTCACCTACATGTTCTATTGAATTAATGGCACAATAATGAACTATGAACAAAAGAAACAAACATTAGATTTACGTGAAAACCTTTACGGGAAAAAACCACGAGAAGAGGAAAAAACTTCATTATGAATCTGAGATGATTTATAAAGTACAACGGAATAGAGAATAAATCATAATGTGTTTATATAATGAAAAATATCCGATTAGAAAGGTTCATACCAACCCTTCCGCTACCACAATAGATCCATATTTTTTTTTCATCTTTTTTTTCAAAAAGCTGATCGCAAAGCCTTCTGACGAACAAAAAACCCAAACCAAATTCGGTCACAAATCAACATGCTCAAATATGAAACAAACTCTAGTGCGGAAACAAGTGATCCAATAATAATAAGAAATAATTAAATAATATAATACAACAGCTTATAGTTGAAGTCATGGAAGATGATATATTCACCTCAATAGCCATGGACGGCCTGATGTTGAAGATAAGGGCCGCCCTGAGCCGGAGCTTTCTCGGAAGATTGTTTCTCTTTTGCTTTGCTGCATCTTCTTCTCCATCCCCATCACCTAACAATAATAAATTAATCTTGTGACTAAGGTGAACGTATGTTTTTTTTTTTTTTTTTTTACTTAATACTAAATAGAACTTTTTTTTAAATAGTAATTAACATGATTAAGTATTTAGTTGTTTATTTTTTCTCGAAAAATCAATATTTTAATCTTTATCTAAATTCTGAAAAAAATGAAATTGCTTTACCTAATTAACATGAAAAGAGTCATAGGAGTTTCAATTGGATAAAATATATATATGATTTTATTATATTTGAATATCTAGTTTTTCCTGGAATAGAAAAACATTAAAAGTACTAAGAGGCCAAAAAGTCAAATATTTTGATTTTTCGCTGAATAATTTTTTTTTAAAAATTTAACAACAACCATAATTTTTTTTTTCAAAGAACGAACCGATTGAATGCTGAATGCAAATAGTTTTCAGTAAAAAGCAAAAAAAAACACCCACCAGTGTTTCAAACAAGTACTGAAAGTCATAATCACCACTATCGCCTATTGAGATATCGGGAAAGACCCGCCTGTTAATTCCGAGGATTACATCAAAGTTAATAGTCTATATGAACCATAAACAAAAATAATTTATTGAGTTTAAACTTATTTATCACGAAAATTCATAAAAAAATAAAACAAAATTATATATAAAGACTAACCATATGCATTGCATTTTTGACTAGCTTTATATCGTCCAAGCTGACTGTCTTATGCACAAACCACTTAGGGTTGAGCTCAGTCTTGGGTGCATCCTTGAGTGGGTTTTTAGTGTCCCTCAAGAAAGTAGTAGTAGCAATGAACATAACAACATCCACCAACGTATTGCATATCACTTGCAATATAAACCAAAGGCATGATACCAACTTGATCAACCTGTCGAATGTTTAGAAATTAAGTCATATATTATATTTATAGGGAAGCAAATAGAATAACATGCTGTTATTAAAATGGTATTTAGTAATTATTTATTTAATATTTAATGTCAATTTTCCAAAATTATTATAAATTTGGTTTTGAGATTATTATTTAGAATCTATCATTTGGATGACAACGGGATGGTCTCCCGTTAATTTAAATTATTCTCATTCTAGTCCTTCCTGTTTAAATGGATACCCATCTACTCTTTTTAGCTTATATATATAGTATATATATATATATATATATATATATATATATATATATATATATATATATAAGATGTTATATTTTTTATAATTTTATTTTATTAAAAAATAAAATAAATTTAAAATCTTTTTACGTAATTGGAATGAGACTAAATAATACCCTTGAGTATCCCCGAACCCACCAAAACCCAATTTCATTAATACCAAATCCGCCAAAAACCTAATTTCATTAGAAATATTTGATTAAAAAACATCAAATAACCCTAAATTTGTGAATATAACCTTTGCAATGTTTTTCTTTAAAAATAACTAATTTTAGATAAAAATACCATTTTTTTCCATTGCATTTAATGTATTTACATTGTTCATTAAAAAGAATGAGTTATTTTTACGAGAAAATAAAAAGGACATTTTTATCAAAATGAGGCCAAAAATTGATTGAGGCTCAAATTTCCAAAATTGAATTTTCAAAAGGTCATTTAATCAAATCACTCGTTACATTAATCCCATGCTCGTCCCATTAGGGGTTAGGGCATGACCCGAGAAAACCCGTCTCATTGTCATCCTATTCATCGTCCGTGGTTTTCTTTTCATGAAAGGACAAAAAAAAAAAAACCTTAGACCAACCTGTTTGAGTTGTTTGAGTTGCTTGATCGCTTCCTTTTCTTGATCGGAATGGTAGGCAATGCTGTCGGATCCGATGTTTTCCGGTTCGCGAGACGGTTACATGATCGACATGCCATTCCGATCGAATGATGGAAAACGGAAATTGCAGTAGATTCAGCCTCAGAGGTCTTGGAGGTTGAGGGATGTGAATATCCCATAAGGGTTTAGCAGCAATCTAAGCTGGTTTTGGTCATTGCTTGATATATAGTTCTCACACCTGGTCTGGTGAGCCCATGTTTGGATCCACATTTGGGGTAATAACATGGTCTTCTAGATTTACGTTGGTTGGAGTCCATCTCATACCACCACCTGATTTATTAGTGACCTATTTCATAAATATAAAGAAAAAAACAATTAACAGAGAGAGTAGAGGTGGTAATTAATTATATCACAACATTGCAAAAAAAAAAAAAGAAGAAAAGATGGCAAGTCTTATTTAATTTGATATAAAAGTTGATAGTAAATCCTATTAATAATGTCTGATTCATTTGATAAAACGTTCAAAGTTTAAAAATACAGGACATTTAAAAAAGGAGAGGTTTGAGATTCGAGTCCCATTGAGGACAATTTACTAAAAGAAAAAAAAAAATCTTATTAATGATAAGTTAAGGCTGACTCAAGTGGTAATTAAAGGAGTACTGGTATGATTAGTTTCCGGGGCATTAATGTGGCAAAGCTCAATATTTGGTCGACAGTTTTCTTTCAAACTATAGATTAGTGTTTCAAACCTTAAAATAAACTATTTTAGTGAGGGCATTTGTCCCCTAGGTATTACAGGTGGTTCATTATAATGAAGATTTGGTGTTTCAGCTTTATAAAAACAGAGTATTACATCGGTGTAATACAAAATGAATAGATATAATTTTTTTTTGTTTAATTACTTAATAGAGTCAATAACTTAATTTAAACTATTAATTATAATAGTTATATTTATTAAAATAATTTAATAGTACAAATAATAGATAAATCATATTTAGTAGCTTAAATATAATTTAATTTAAAATGAGTTCAAGTCATTAACAATTAAGTTTTATTAAATTAAATGCTCATGAAATATCAACAAAAAAAAAAAAAAAAAACAAGAAATTGAACATGGAAAAAGACATCTTTAAATTTCTTTAGCATAATTGGTAAATCGTTTTTTCATGTCTCTTGATGCTGAGTGTTACAAGTTATATACATTTGGTTCCATGAAGTATTAAGAAAAATAAAAATTGTTAATAAAATTGATTTTTTGTGTGTGTAAGATTTTACTATAAAAACATTTAAAAATAATTTATTGATTTCAAATTTAATTCTATTTTTCTTTTTTATCTTTTACATGCATGTTCCTCAAATATCTGATAACAAAAACAACGGAATTTATTTATTTGTTATAATAATAATAATAATAATATCCATAGGATTTATTTTGAGCAGTACTTGGCATTTATTAAAATTAATGCAATACAATAATGAAAGTGTCGTATAAATCTAAATACAGAGCATGTCAGTACGTAAGTGTTAATGACTGCTACAGGCGAGTCTCTGTTTAAGGCAGTAGCTATGGCCCTAAACTGCTCCGCCAGTGGTTGACACTTATTTACTCTTTTCAAAAATAATTTACCTTTTCATTTCCATTATTCCATCAAACTTCAATTCCCATACCTAAAAGGATACATCTAGTGAAAGTGTTTTTGCTTTCATTTACGTGAAAGAACAAACTCTCAAACACGAGTCTAAACAAGTTAAACTATTCGTTTGACTTATAAAATATTTGAATTCGATTTAAAGTTAATCGAGTCTAGTTTAAATAATTTTTCGAGTTGGATTCGAAAGTATCGTGATTTGAATCGCTCGTAGTTTTTAATCAACTTTATCATTTTTCGAGTCGAGTTTCAAACATATGAAAAAAGCTCAATCGAGTTTGAGTTTCGAGTTTTTTTAATCGAGTCAGATTCAAGCTCTCGACTCCGACCGACCATCTGACACACCCTTGGTTTAGAAGTGATATTGCAGACTCTACCCACTTTATATGCTGATTTTCTTGTTTTTGAAAACAAAAAGCATGTTTTTGGAAAAGAGAAACTATATACTCCAGCAAACCTTATACTTTACTTGCATGGTGTGAATAAATATGATACCCTAATATGCTCACAATATCAAGAAAGGCAAAAACTAAGTATGCAAAAAAATGCAGGGATATTGTACACAACTATTTTTTAGACTCCTACCATTAAGCTAGAGAAACTGAGATGCTTAATCAAAGTATGCTCCAACCCCGTTCTGATTACATTAGAATTGATCGTGATTTACACCCGATAATCGCTATTATGTTGCAATTAAATCGTCGTGCCGGAACAACGTAAAAAAAAGCCGCTGACTCAACGGCTCCTCCATGTTGATCGGGGACTCGCCGCCGATGATCTTGCCCATCTTTGCCTCCTCTCTTCCACCACCACCACCTCTTCCACCTTATGTGGTAGTCTTTGTTTGAAAATAGGGTATTTGGGAGGCTTTCCTTTGATAAGACTGTTCTTTAAATGAGGAAGTGTTGAGTTTTTTTTTAGCCCAAGTTTTAGGCTCCTGTCTCTTGTCAGGGGTTGAGGGATTTAATAAGTGGTTGAATAATTTTGTTTTGGTAGGTGAGGTTTTAGAAGGCCTCATTGATTGAGGAAATAGTGAAGATAGTGAAATTTTATGATATTGGTGGATTCTCTGATGGGCTTTTTGGCAGTGAATGACTCCTCAACTTCAAATTTCATTTTCATGGATCAAAGGTGAGGATAACGTTTTTTTTTTAATGAATGTCATGCCCATCAACTTTGTTTTACTTTTATTTTGTGATGGTTTTACCCTTGGTTTAGATCACAAGAATATTACTTAAAAAAGAAAAAAAAAAGGAAATAGTTTATATACATAGATCTATTAAGGCAAGTTTAGGTATGAGCAATAGAGAAAGTCTAGTTTGAGTCCCAAGCAGGCAAAATAATAGATAAAAAAAAGGAAATAGTTGAAGGTTTTTTGTATAGTTTATGTTTTTTTATAGCTCAACATTTTAGTTATAATAAATAAATTGTCTCCACTAGAACTCGAACTCGGGATCCCTCCTCTCTCTATGTCCTATTTTTTCAAAATGTTGAATGATCTATCACATGAACTAGGTATGATGGACATTATTTAGTTTTTATTGAGAAATGAAGGAAATAATTTATAAGCTTGGGAACTTTTAAATACCTCATTTCTTGGGTCATATATATAAGAAAAAGGTGAAAAATAAATTGGAAGCAAAATATGTTGGAAAAATAAATTAATTCAATTTGTTTCATTATTTTTTTTCTTTAATTTCCCAAATAATATTTTCTTTATATACTTTTTATTTTATTTTATTTATTTTTATCTATATTTCAATAATACAAAATAAATCTTAGTTTGTGTTTGGTTATAAGGAAAATATGAGGGAAAGAGAAAAATACTAGAAAAAAAAATGGTCTTCACATGTTTAGTTTATTATGTAAAAAAATAAAAGAAAGTTAAATATAATTAAAATGGGTAAGGATTTAACGTGTTTTGAGATTATTTAATCTTTTATAGATGAGTTAAATAAGTGAAATGAACTTGAAGTAGTATATAAAAATAATTTATTGATTTTAAATCTAGGGCTGTGCATGGGACACGGGAATACCAAACTGATCCGAAAAACCGAACCGAAATTATCCCGAACTGAAAATACCGTTGACTTTTTGACTTTATCCGAACCGAACTGCACCGGAAAAATTTTTTGCAATGGCTTTGATCTTAGCATGTTATCCATACCGGAACCGTGACCGAATCAGTACTCGAATCGGGGCAACTAAATTAGAACCGATAATTTTATATATATATATATATATATATATATATATATATATATATATATATATATATATAGCATATATATATAAGATAGAAATATATAGTATATATATTAGTTTATAGTATTTATCTTTTTTAATAATAGTTGATATTTATATTGTTATGTTTATAATTGTATTTATAATTTATAATTTATAATAAATAATTATGAATGTAATAATTATTTTATAATAGTTAAAATTTTTGTAATATTTAAATTGAATTTCAGGCACTGGAATTAAAAAATTAAAATAATATAATATACAATTGTAAAATAATACTTAACTTAGTCCAAAATCATCGTAGTTTACTCAAAACGTTGTAGTTTTGATATGAAAACAAAAGGCAAACCCTACTTTACCCACTATATCTCTTGCTGTCATCATTTTCTTAACTTTTATGAGTTTAGGTCAGCTTACCTCATCGTGAGCTCCCTCTCGTCATTCATTTTCCACTTTTTCTTCTATTTTTCTTTCCCCTTTACTAGCACTACTAAGATTGATTTCTAAGAAAGAAAATCACTCTCATGCTGACATCACTACTTTACATGCTCAATTAAGTGATATTTTTTCACAAAGAAGGTTACCCGACATTTGCTTTGAGTCCCCAAACCCATATACACATTTGAGGTAATTTCCTTTCACATATTATTTATTTATTTTTCTCGTTGTTGTGCATAAGGAACCAATTATTAATATTTGTGATCGACATATTATGAGTAGATTTTTTTTTTTAAAGAAAAAATTAAGGATCTTTTGAATGTTCATGAAAAATTATAAAATTTGAATGACAATAGTGTTCTCCATTTGAGGATTTTTTTTTTTTTTTTTAAAGAAAAGTTATGATCTTTTGAATAAAAAATTAAGAACTGATAAAACTGTTTTCAATTTTTAAAAATTAAAAAAATGTTATTTTGCTTATATCGCGACTTATTGATGGACTTCAGACAAAGGTAGATTTTTCTTTCTTTTCACTTGATTTTGTTCGCTTATCATTCATCTAATTATTTTTATTTTTTTCCTTTCCGTAGAAATCGCTTATGCTGTTTCATGGCCTCAAATTCCAACAGAATTTTCTTCACTCGTGAGTTTTTATTTATTTTTTTATATGCAAAAACATATTATATATTATATATGTTTTTAAATAAATATTTATAATTTCATATATCTTTGTTGTATTGTTATTTACGCCTCGATGAGAATTAGTGGCAATCTCAACAAGAAGAGAAGTAATTTCATGGATGGAAGAGATCAAATGCCACCACCACCTTCAAGAGAAAATTTGAATTCAAAGAGCCCTGGGCTTCGCAATACACAAACCGTTGTTTCTGTAATTTTGTTTTTCAAATGAAGGTACTCAAATGAAGGTACTCCTTCACCTACTTCACTTGTTTGTGCTAGCAAAAAGTTAGATCCCAGGTTTTGGTACATTTTGTCAAAACTAAAGGATGACCACAATGAGATGAGGGCTAAATGTGTGTATTGTAGTAAGGATTATCTCGCTAATAGTGAGCAATGGGACCTCGTGAAGTATGGAAACATTTGAGACATTTGCAAAAAGTTTCCAAATAAAAGAATTTGTTTAGGCATACAAGAGTCTAGATAAATGCAAAGATATTAAACTTCGTAAAAGCAAGTGAATCAAAGTAAATTATCTTGGTCGGGCGCTTGATCAACAAGCTGCAGAGATGCTTTTAGTTAAAATGATTATAAAAGATGAATCTTTCACCTTTCTTGGCTTGTTGAAGGAAGGGTTTAGGAATTTATACAAGTTAGTCTTCCCATAAGCCTTCAAATTCCATCTAGGTATACTATTGCTAGAGATTGTTACTATTTGTTTGTTCAAGAAAAGAAGAAATTGCATGCACGCTACGCCTCAATGTCGAGGGTTTCATTAACTACGATACTTGACAAGTATCCAAAATGTTTCTTATTTATGCTGATCCAAGCCATTCATTGATTCGGGATGGAATTTGCATAAAAGAATTCTGAATTTTTGTGTAGTTAAGAGTCATAAAGGAATTAACATTGGGAATGCTATAGATTTTTGTATGGATGAATGGGGTTTGAACAAAGTTATGTGTATCACTGTTGATAATGCAAGTTCTAATGACACTGCTGTTCAACAATTAAAGAAAAAGCTGACAAAAAAGAATGCTTTTGTTTTGGGGGGGGAAGCTTTTCATATGAGGTGTTTTGCTCATATTCTCCAATTAGTAGTCAAGGATGGCCTTGAAAGTGCTCAGCCACTCTATTAGGAGAATTAGAGATGTTGTTAAGTATGTGAGGGGAGTCCACGAGGCTGTGAAATGTTTAAAAGTGTCATGAATCTGAAATATTAAGTCTAAAGCATCTTTATACCAGACCGCCCTACTAGATGGAATTCAACTTATTTGATGTTAGAATCACGGTTTTACCAGTTTCTTATGTTAAGATGCTGATGAAAATCTTTGTGGTTAATTTAAATGATGTTCGAAAGAGGTTGATCATTTGTCGTTAATAAAATCTTTAATGATTTTGAAAAGGTTTTATGATGTTACTTGTAAGATTGGTTCTTTGTACTCTACTTCAAATCAGATTTTCTAAATTATGCGTGTTTTGAAAGATTTGCAAGCTTTTCTAAAGTATAAATGACTTTGAACTTGGCTGAAATGGGTAGAATGATGAGAGAAAATTTGACAAGTACGCTCCGTATCCAAAAGATGAATGTTATGCTTTTATTACTATTGTGCTTGATCCTAGATATAAAATGGACTATTTGGCAGCAAAATATAAAAGCTTTTATTCTGAAAAATGATGCAATGATTTGTGACTCGAAAGTAATTCAATTTTGAGAGCATTAATGGATGAGTACAGGGCGGAAATGAGCAAGTGGGATGGGTGGAGTCATTAACCCTTCCAATGATGTAGAAGATATGGTGGAGGATGAAGAATTAGATGACTATTTTATAGAAAGCGGAGAAAGAGAGCAAAGTCCGGTTTCCAAAGGGGAGTTGGATAGATATTTTGGTGAACTTCCGGAAAAGTATACCCATGACTTTGATCTCTTAAATTGGTAGAAAGTCAATGTTGTTAGATACTCAATATTGTCTAAAGTTGCCAAGGATGTTTTGGCAATTCAATCTTCTACTGTGGCTTCGAGTCCTACCCTTAGCACCGGAGGCAGAACTTAGATGCATTTAGGAGTCTTTTGACTCCTACTATAGCCGAGGTACTAATTTGTCGTCAAGATTGGTTGAGACTGCCAAGCAAACCTATCCAACTTGAAGAAACCATTGAAGACTTGGAAAGTTCGAGTCGCATGATTCTTTTATAAATTTGATTGATTTTTTCTTATGGAATATATTCTGATTTTGAAATATATTTTTCTGTAATTTTTTGATTGTAGAAATCACTCAAGATCCAGAAATTGTAGAGAGTGTTGGGTGCCAAGAACGCGTGTTGATTGTTGGAACTTCCTTTGTGAAATGTAAGAAAATATATATTAAGTTATTTTGCTATGTTTTATTAAGAAAAATTAAGTTAGACTTTAAATTATTTTGTTTATTGGTTAATTTGAATCCTATTTCTGTTTATAAGAATCAAGAGTTGGAGGAATCAAGATGTTCATATGAGACGCAAATTTTCTTGTTGATATTTTCAAGAATTGTTTTTTTTATATATATATTTTGTTTGTAATTTGTATTGATGCTCATATGGGACAACTTGAAGTTTTGTATTTTGGTTTAGAATTTTTAATATGAAGACAATTTGCACTCCAACGAGATAGTTCTCAATCCTCACAGAATGGAAAGAATACCTAGCAAATGGCCACTTCTAACGACGAAAGAATGCGTAGCAAATGGCCACGTCCCGTTTGGCATCCCATGGAAAAACCAGATAGTAAGAATTCCTATTGTGTGGATAGGTTGCAGCGATATGTCATGCAGGGCCACTAGAAAATTAAAATTGATAAATTTTGTTACACCTTTTGTTTTCTATTTTTCTGTATGCTTGTATCTATAGTGCATGCTTTTTTTTCTTTTTCCTATTACCATATGGTATATGGTTCGCATCATTTAATTGGTCACTTAGATTTTTTTATGATCATCGACTTTTAGCTTGTCTCACCGAGAACTTTAAGTCTCTTTGTGTTGGCTAATTCTTCCTTTTGGATGCCTTTCTATTTTTCTTGCTTGGTTGATCTACTAAGTCTATCAATAGGGGATAGTGGAGCAAACCCGTCCTTTTCTAAAATTATGCCGGTTCTGCTGTCGTAATTTCTTACAGCCCTTTTTCTTTGGTATATTAATTGACGCTTATCGTACTAAAAGGGGTTATGCTGATCGAGCTAAACTTTTCATGAATAATTTTTTCTTTAAAGTTTAATATTTTTATCCGAATATCCGCTCCGCCTTGTCCACATTTGGAAATTTCCACTAGAACCTAGAAATGAACTGCTTTGGTCCCGGGGCCATCGTGACAAACGGAACGAGATTTTTGTGATCCGGGACCGGATCTTGAATTTTAAAATCCCGAACATTTGGAACGGATCTGGATATTTGCAAATCCCCGATCCACCCGTACCGTGCACACCCCTATTTAAATCTACTTCATTTTTTTTACTATTTCTTTCATCCTACTTCATCTATTCTTTCCTTTTCCATTTCCCCTCAAAATGTTTAGAAATTAAATATAACTTCAATATTTTCACTTGAGTTACTTTAGATGTGAAGAGTGTAGCTCTACCATCGCTTCGCATGTGAGAGGCACGGGGTTTGATTGCCCGCACCTCCACTCTTCGTTTCTATTTTCTAAATTAATGTTTTATGTTCACCAAATATAATAAATGTAACCAAACTTTTAAACTTTTTCTCTTATTTGTCTTTCTTACCCTCTTCTTCCAATTCACAGCATAATCCTTATACTAGCGGTTGCTTGATGCCATGCCAATAATGCCATCTTAGGCTCAATTTTAGCATTAAACACATTTTTTTCCGCCAATAAAGCACTTTTTAGCCAATTAAGTAGAGGTGGTAATTTGGATTTAACGTACTGATCGGGCCAAACTTGGCACGATTTTTCAAGACAAAAATACTAGCCCATCCGGTTCTAATTTCGAGTGGGCTAGATCAAATTGCCTTGTAAAGCAAAAAAATTGGCGGGATGAGCTCAAAATGAACGGGGCCAAATTTGGCATGGTTTGTTCGGGCCAATAAATTAATGTACCTCAACCCAACTTAAGCCTTCCGGGTATCGGACTAGGCTAGCCAACTAAGTCGACTCAAATTGCCACCTTTACAATTAAACGTATATTATCTTATGCATCCTCAATTTTCTTGGATTTTTCATTTAGTACTTGATATCTAATGCTACTTTTATGAATAATAATGTATGAGTAGAGTTAAAGTATTAAGGTTATAATATCAAGATTAATGATATAGTTATACTCTGATGAATTAAAAGTTTTAAGCTTGCTAAGGGGGTTAGATTAGAGATGTCAAAATGAATTCAAGTAATTACTTTGTTTACACTAAAAATAAAATTTTGGGCCCAAAGGGTACTTAAATAATTTTTCGGCCAAAAAGGGTAGTGAAATGGATCAAATAGATATGACAAGGCCAAATTGTACGAGCCCACCCCAATCCGAGAAAGCCCAAACCTATGAGAATCAACCCATTAAAAGGTCTAGGGACATTTATGAAAATTTTAAATAATTTGTCAAAACTGTCAGCTAAGAATATTGAGACTTTGTCTCAAAGGTAGAAGATGGATGGAACTTTTTCTCTAAGTCATGACATGACAGAGTAAGTGAGCAGTTATTGGAAGTGGAGAAAGTTAATTGACGAACACGACTCTAGTGGGGACATGGATATTATTTGGAGAAAGTGGGATGTAGCAGTTATTCAAGAATGCCTATAAAAGGTAATCAAAGCATCCGAGCAAAGGACCGAATTTTTCACAATCAAGATCGACTTTCAACACTCAAAACAGAGCTTTTCTTCTCAATCTTCTACAAGTTCAAAGAATTGTCTTCTAGATTCCTACTCTTGCTTTTATATGTTATTTCCAAGCATTTGTTATTTCAAAGCTTTTCTTTGTTTAAATATTTCATTTTCAATTAATTTACAATGAAATTTGTTTTTTTCTTTTCTAGTTAGTTTGTACGCTTTTCTCCTTAGCTTTCTAATTCAAATTCAATTTTCAAAGTATTTTCCGCTTTAAATTTAGGGAAATGTTAGAAACTAAGGAATCCGCTTGCTTGAGCGTATGATTTCGGTACGCTTCAGCTTAAAATACTATAACCAATCTCCATGCTTTTATGTATGTTCGTGAATTACACTAAAAATTCACTAAACGAAACATATTTTTTTGCACGTCAGCGGACACATCCTTGATTGGATACATTTTTTTTGTTTTTATATAGTCAGGTATATTCCACGGTGAGACACATCTTTGTGAAAATTCACACATCTTTTTGTTTTTTTATATAGTTGTGCATATTCCACAATGGGACCCATTTTTACTGAAGAATGCCACCAAAATTGAGGAGTAAAACAACTGTAGAGTCTCTGGACTCAGGATCTAATGCTGTAGAAACAACATAGGAAGGAAGAGTTCCAGCTCTGGTGAAACGGATAGAAAACCTGATGAATTCTCTAGTACGACAACAGGGGAATCCATCCAACAACCCTATTAAACAAGTGGAAGGAAGGGGTGTAGGTAATGTGAATGTGCCTATTCTTTTATCTAATAATTTTAATGAATTTCAGGCTCTCATGCAAGAAATAAAGAGCCAACGAGTGATCATGACTGCCTTTATGGAAGAAATAAAGCATCAATATCAATCCATCCTGGGATAACCTTAGAGAAAGGGGGCAACCAAGGCAGGAAGTTGCTTCTAAGCCTAAAAGACAATTTTCTAACGAACTCGGGGGGCAGCACTCTGAGAACATAAAAGAAGCTGGTGAATTTCTCCGCTTACCTATGCAGGCAGAGGTTAGATACCTTCCTCCCCATAGGAGAGAGGGTACTGGAGAACAAGGCAGGAAAGACCCACACCCAAAGCCACAACCCCTAGGAGGATTTTGCTGTAATTAATCCACTTACACAACCTAGAGCTTATGGAGGGGGCTTTATTTTCAATGGAGAACTAGGGGCATCATGCAACTGCCAGTAGGAGTGAATGGCAACAGGGGACAACAAGTTCAACAAGTTCCTCAGTAGGTTTAACAAGTTCCTTAGTAGGTTCAATAAGTTCCACAATGCAGTCTAACAAGTTCTATCAGCCTTTAAGGCACCAGCCTAATACCATTTAGAGCAATCAGAGGCAAAGTGAGTTAATATGGGTTAGGCCTTAAGCAAATTGGCCGCCTAGAGTTCTACAAACCTTATTCAGAAATGATAGATGGGGAGAACCTCTACCTAAGGGGGTATAAGATCCATGATTTCTCTTTGTTCTTTGGAGAAGATGACCAATCCACCCTGGAGCATGTTGCTAGATTCACTATGCAATGCAGGGAGTTGGCTAACTACGAGAATTTCTATCATTTCAAGCTTAGATTGTTTTCATCCTTTACAGCAACATTCACTTGGTATACAACACAAGCAAGGAACCCAATTAAGTCGGGTAGGAGATAGAAAGGCGCTCCATACTCGCCAAGGACAACCTCGAAGTGTGCATTGCAAAAATGTCTAGAGTGACTCAAAGAAATGGGGAGACTGTTGATTTGTTCATCCCCTGGTTCAAGAAGATGATATACAGATGCAAGATTTATTTTCTCGAGATAGAGTACGTGAAAATGGCCCAAAGAGGTTTGAACATTGAGTTGAGGAAAAAATTTCAAGGTATGGAATTTAGAGATTTTTATGAACTTGCAGCTAAGGTGACAGAGTTTGAGGAGCTGCTTAAGGAAGAAAGTTATTGGAGAAAGAAGTCCAAGGGAACCTATTTTCAAGAGGTAGACCAGGAGGTGGCAGTGGTAGATCTATATACTAGAGGAACATTCACTTGTCATCTTTTGGTAGAAAAGACACTTGATTTGTGGAAGAAGACACAAATTGTTGGTACACAGGTCTAATATACTTTTGAGGTAGCGAAGATAGAGGAAAGATTCGATTTTTTGGTGAAAGAAAAATTCATTACTTTCCCTAAAGACCTTCGGATCCCTAGCAAGGATGAACTAAGGGGACAGACTTACTGTAAGTACCATAATTCAGGGAACCATACTACTAATCCATGTTGGGGTTTCAGAATGTCATACAGGATAGGATCAACAAAGGGATACTTAAGTTCCCTAACAAGAAAGAGGCTATGGCAATTGATGAAGATCCTTTCCCACCAGTGGCCTTAATTAACACTGCCAGCTTCGACCTAAGAGCATTGATAGAATCCAAGAAGGCGGGAAAACTCTCTCCAAGAAAGGTATGGGCCCCTAAATATTGTTTAGTTCATGTTAATAGGTTGAAAAAGGAGTGGGCTGAAGTTTGTATAGATCCTCCAATAAGAAGAAATTTAGTGAAGGGGATACAACATGGAACAAAACAATATAACCAATTCTCCACCTTCACCAAAAAGTAAGACAAATTCCCTAGAAGATGAATTCGTTCCTCTTAGAGAAAAGGTTGTAGAAAGGCCCACCCATCTGTAGGGTAGGTTCACCGCTCCAAGGGAAAATGATGTAGGCAGGTTCAAAGAATGTTCCTTAAGAAACAAAGCCTTTTCTTCAAGGGGTAAGTTCACTCCTCCAAAGGGTGGGTTCTTTTCCTTAAGAGAGAAGATTGCAGACAACTTAACTTCTCCAAGGGAGAAGACATAGGAAAGGCATATTCCTCCAGTCATACCTATTTTTCCAGGAGGTGGACCTAGTTCTCCAAGGGGTGGTAGAATATGCCCAGGACAAATTTATTTCCTCTCCAAAAGATATGGTGGAAAACAATGGTGTTTTTTTCCATGGAAAGTGGGCCAGAGAGATGGAAAGGCTTATGAGGCGATCATCTCTCATGGTTTCTCGTCCAAAGGTATATGGTATATCATAAAAATTTCCCAAGATCAGTCCAAGACTTTAAAAGAGATGCAGAGGCAAAGAGAAACATAGAAGGCAGCTCATTGATGAATATGTGGAAATCCAAAAGGAAGATGCAATGGAGTTAGAGAAAGTGAAGGAAGGAATAGTTCATAACTCGAAAAAAACAAAGTTAGGGAAGAAAACTACTGAGGATATAGAGTCAATGAGCAGTGCAGATGAAGTGATGGATAAAAGACCTTATTAATAGATGAAATCCCTATTTCTTTAAATTGTTCCACCGTTTATTTAACATCGCTAACTATTTTCAAGTCAAAAAAGGCAGATGTAGACCTAATGGAGGTAGAAGGGAAACACCCTAAGACAGAGAAAGATAAAGGCCACGGTGGGGTCACCATAGAATTCTATGAAGAATGCAGACCCTAGAAGGTGATACTTGAGAAACTCGTTGTGGAAATGACGAGGCACTTAAAACCTCTATACGTAAGAGCCCATCTTAATGACAGACCGGTGTCCAAGGTACTGATAGGTAATGAATTAGTGGTAAATGTAATGCCATTGAGGATGTTGAGAGCTTTAGGAAGGAGTATTAGTGATTTGATAGAAACATAGGTGGATATGTCTGCTTTTACTAGAGAAGTATCCAAGACCCTAGGGATACTAACTATAAATATCACTATTGGCAAGAAACTTCATTATCCCGGGCCTCAGGATGCACTCTACTGCAAATTACAACATTTTACTAGGGAGAGACTGGATTCATGCCAACTAGTGTGTGCCGTCATCTCTTCACCAATTCTTACTGTTTTGGAAGGGTAATGAAGTGGAAGTGGTGCGGGTAGATAAGAAGCCCTTCATGGCGGCTACCGACACTATGGAAGCCATGTATTATGATTAGGAATTGATTTGATCAAGTTCACTAGCAGAAGGAAAGATAGAGTCCCAAGGAAAGCATACATGGACTCAAAGGGCTTTGTGGAAATCCAAAAGGAAATGACCAAACTTTTAAACGAGACTACAATCATGCTTTACAGGCTGATGAGTAGTTCAATCATCAAGGAGATCAATGATGACTAATTACTCTAAAGAGGAAAATGTAGTAGCTACAACTTCCATATTCAAAATGAAAATGTAGTAGACTGTGGAAAGGATTAAAGAAGAGCACTTCCATGACACTTGTGGGGCTGAGATGATTTTTGAAGAGGATGTATATGAAGAAGATGAAGAAATAAAGGAGGAAGATTTGGAGCAAACCCCTCCTAAGTTCGAAGACACACAACCTCAAGTACACGACTCCATGAAAGAAGTGAACCTCAACACTATAGAGGAGCCAAGGATTACTTATATTAGTTCCATGCTGCCTTCTGACTTGAAAGAAGGAATTATTGCAATACTACAGGAGTTTAAAGATTGCTTTGCTTGGAATTATGATGAGATGCCAAGGTTAGACAGAAGCTTGGTGGAACACCGCTTGCCTATCAAGTCGGAGTTCCACCTCTTTCAACAACCACCTAGAAGAATGTCCAAGGAGGTAAACTTGAAGGTGAAAGAGGAGATTGAGAAGCTTTTGAAGGTCAAATTCATCAAACCTACAAGGTATGTGCAGTGGTTGGAAAATATTGTCTCTATGATGAAGAGGAATGGGAAACTTAGAGTTTGTGTAGACTTTAGGGATTTAAATGCTGTCACTTCTAAAGACATGCATGTATGTAATGCCTATTGGTGACATGTTAATTAATTCCACTGCAAATAATGAATTATTGTCCTTCATGAACGATTTTTCTAGGTATAACCAAATCGTAATAGCTGTTGATGATATATCTAAGACTTCCTTAAGATGTCCTGTTTCATTAGGAAATTTTGAATGGTTGGTCATGCCCTTCGGTTTGAAGAACGTTGGTGTAACTTACCAAAGGGCTATGAATGCCATCTTTCATGATATGTTAGGCCACCACATGGAGATTTATATAGATGACATTGTGGTTAAATCTAAGAAGGCCACTGAACATGTGAATCATTTAAAGAAAAGTTTTGCAAGGATGAGATTCCATCAACTAAAATGTGCTTTTGGAGTTCAAGTCGATTTTTTTTTAGGATTTTTGGTTCACCAAAGAGGAGTGGAAGTGGATCAAAATAAAGCCAAGGCTATCATTTCAGCCAAGGCTCCTCAAAATAAAAAAGAACTTCAGAAGTTCTTGGGTCAGGTGAACTATTTAAGGAGGTTCATCTCTGATATGGCAAGGAAGACTAAGGTATTCTCTAACCTAATCAAGTTGAAAGAAGTGGAAGAGTTTATATGGGAGGAACAACACTAGGTAGCTTTTGATGGAATCAAAGGCTATCTTTCTAAGCCCCTTGTTTTAGTGCCGCCTCTGAGGGGTCGGCCACTCAAACTCTATCTATTAGTTGCAAAAGAGTCTATAGGATGTATACGGCACAAATAATCTTAGAAGATACATGTGAGGCGAGGTTGTTTACTATTTAAGTAGAGTCCTAGGATTCAGTGAGGACAAGGTATACATCCATTAAGAAGTTGTGTTTGGCTTATACTTTGCATGTACGAAATTGAGACATTACTTGATCAAGTCTTAAGTGTATGTGGTCTCCCAAACTGACTTGATGAAATACATGCTAACCCAACCCTTAATCACTGGATGGATGGGGAATGGTCCCTTGCTTTGTCCGAGTTCACCTTGGTCTATTGTCCACAGAAATCAGTCAAGGTGCAAGCTTTAGCTAACTTTTTGGCTGATCATCCTTCATTGGAAATTCAACCAGAAAAGTATGTGGAATTAGGGATATATGAAGTAGAAAGGTGGTCTTGGATTCTTAAGTTTGATGGTTTCTAAGCGAGGTAGTTGGAGTTGGGATAGTAATCATCTCACCAAAAGGGATAAAGACTACCATATCTTTCAACTTGGCCTTCAAGTGCACCAACAATCAAGTTGAATATGAGGCTTTAGTGATCGGTTTGGAGATTTTGATGGAGCTTGGAGCATAAGAGGTTTACATCATTGGGGACTCTCAATTAGTGCTTGATTAACGGGGAATGAATGTAAAGCTTATTGTTGGCTCCTTATTACACTACTTCCCTCAGTTGTTAGATTTTTTTTCACTTTGTGGATTTGAATACATGCTGGGAATCTAATTGGGAAGCGGATGCACTAAAGTAGCCTCAGTGTGAAGATGAGCGAAGAATTGACTCATAAGCTCATTATGATATGAAAGAAGAATCACCCCTCAATTTATGAAAGGGGAATTGGATTAGAAGTCGTCAGTACATATACAAATGTTGTAGTAGACTAGAGAATTAAGATCAGAGAATATTTAGAAGATTCTAACAAGCAGGTTCCCCATAGGGTGAAAGCTCAATCGTAGAACTTTGTCTATTGATGGGGAATTGTATGAAAGGACTTGATGGATTCTTGCTCGGATGCCTATCTTTCGAGTTAGCATGGAAGTGATGAAACAAGTTCATGAAGGGATGCCGTGGAACTGTCAGGCCCGAGATAAAATCAGGTAGGTGATTATGAGACATTACTATTTTTGGCCAACCATCCTAAGTGACTACATCAATTACTCCAAGGGCTGCCAATAATGTAAAAAATATGGCAGCATACAGAGGATACCTTCTAAGGAACTCCACTTAATTGTGAAGCCATGGCCTTTCAGAGGATGGGCCATGGACTTAATTGTGAAAATCTACCCAGCTTCATCAAAGAGACACAACTTCATCTTAGTTGCTACATACTACTTTACTAAATGGGTGGAGGCAGTACCCTTGAAGAAGGAAGAGCAGAAAGACGTGATCCAATTCATCTAGGAATAGATCATTCATAGATTTAGGTCTTTGATCCACATTACAATTTACGAACGCTATGTTCACTTGGGGATGAGATGACTTATTTTGCCAAGGACTATGACATTGAACTTATCAGATCCACTCCCTTTTATGCCCAAGCAAATGGGTAAGCAGAAGCTTCTAATAAGGTGTTGATAAGCATCTTGGAGAAGATGTTGGAAGATAATCCCAGAGATTGACACATAATTTTATCTAAGACCTTATGGGCTTGTAGAACTTCTAAAAGAGATTTTATAGGGGTAAGTCCTTATTCTCTAACCTATGGACAGGATGCAGTGCTTCAGTAAGGTGGTAGTTCATACTACAGGGTATACATTTGAGATATTTTTATATATATACACAAATTAATAACTTTCTTATTACTAAAGGACTATTAACTAATCCCGTATTCGCATGGCCCAGTTAAAGACAGCGCATGATCCCCAGATATGTATGCCAAATTTATGGTATTGCTACTCAAGAACTATTCAATTCCTCGGTAACGACGCCAAAAACTTGTTGGCCATATGCTTGTGTAGATGAAAATAGTGATTAGCTCCTTTTGTAAAATGTATTCATTAAAAATTGAGTTAGTGCCCGATTCTGAGTGCACGATTAATATAAGTAATAAAAGTGGATATTTAAAAGTCGGATATCGTTCTCACGGGAATGATGATAAATCGAAAGACTAAGCCCTTGACTATAAGTCATTACTATTTGAAATCTCATATTATGATTGTGAAGGATGACTAAAAAGAATTTTAGTCTGAATTCAATTCATTAATATACATGAAAATAAAAATGGGTTTTGCAGGAATTTACTAAGTGAGACAAAATCAATATATCAATGAGTGATAATTCAATTTCGTGATCTTATCGACCATAGCTCAACCTTAAATTAGAAATCAGTTTGTCAAAGATGCATGGTAGTATAGTTTGGATTTCTCCCTTAACCATATTTTTCACTGATTAAAGGTTCATATTCATTTCTGAGACATGATTCTAATCAAGCATTTGTAATTTGTAACCTCTTTGTTTTAAGATTTAAGTATTTTTCCTTTTCAAGATTTTATACCTATAGGTCTAGACTGAGAATTTCAAGCTCCCATAGACAGGATATCAAGCCTTCTCCAATTTGATTGACACCTCATCTTCATTTATGATGAAAATTTCCATCTCCTTGATTAGATCTTTGCTTACACGATCGTAATCACCCGCCAGAAAAGAGAAGAAACCCTCTCGAGCTCATTAAACTGGATATTTATTCAACAATCCTCAAATTATGAATAAGTTGGTGATCTATTTAAGTAACCCATCAGAGTTCATTAGTTCCTTAGTATTAGTCTACCATACCCACCAAGAACAACTCTATACTCTCAGGATTCTCCATCTCTATGTCACTCGTAGGGCCTCGAAATCGTAGTATGATAATACAGACCTTTGCCTCGTACACTTCGTGACTAGTACTGAACAAATACCCAAGAATAAGACCAATCAAATAAATTCAAGAATTTAATTTTACATGCTCTTCCATCTTATGCATAAAAATGAATATCATCATTGACCCATTGCCAGAGAGCTCAACTTTTCAAAACTGGTTCACTCATATCAGTGACTAACTAATTAGGAAAATTAATTGAAATCATGAACGAACTGAAATAAATGAACTCCAGAAACCTTCCATCCTTAGTTTTAAATCAGATAGTAATGAGAAAGATGATTTTATAAACAAATTCTAGCTCGTCGCACTTCCGGGGCCTAATACCTAACCAAAAATCTAAAAGATGTACCAATTAAAACCCAGCGCTGAAACTCTACCGAAAAATTAACTCTACTAAAAAGAAAATAAAAGAAAACAAAAGAAAAATAAAATATACAAGAGTCTTTAACTACCCAGACGTCCTGGAGTTGCGGAAGCTGCGCATAGTGCACTAGATGCATCTATTTATAGACTTCCCAATGTTGGGCCATACTTCATTGTGGATCCCCAAAATTGTGGCCCAAATTACCGGTTTCGACATAGAAAGTTCGTCATGCATTGTGAAGTTTTCACTTTGCCGCAGCTCACAGCATGCGCCATAAGTAATTGCTCTTCGAGCTCTTTTCTGATTTTGTCGCGACAGAATTTGATAATGTCGCGATGTAATTTTAGTAAAGCAGCTTTATTCTTTGTCGCAACAGAATGTATCAGGTCGCGAGACCAAACCCGCTTTGCAACCAACTTCCGCGTCCTTTTTCTTGTAGCCTGGCGCATAATTTTCCTTCTTTGTTGCGACATAAACATTTTTCTTTTCAAATTCAAGAACTCTCACAGGATAGAGTTTTCTTTAAGTCCTTAGTAATTTCTGTAGCGATAGGAAACTCCTTGGTTGTGACAAACTTTTCTTCTCTGATTCTTGTCGCTTGTTGAGTTATTTGTTGCAACATAAAAATTTTTGTTGCGACATGCATTGATTTGGCTAATCTTAGTTCTCCTTCTATTTATGCCGTGACCTAATTTTATTCTGTCGCGACAGAATTCTATCATTCCATAGCTTTTATTGTCGCGACAAAAAATTTCTCTGTCACGATAAAGATTCTGCCTTCATTTATTTACTATGTCGCAACATGAGTTTCTTTGTCGCCATTCTCAGGTTGTTTCAATCTCTTGTCACACAGAGAATTCACCTCCTTCCCGCTTTTGTCACGATGCATATAATCTTTGTTATGACAGAGTTTGTTGTCTTTAGTTGTGAATTCTAAATGCTATCTCGCGACAAGATTTTCTAAGGCGGCTGTAAATTCCTCCTCGAGCTTGGCTCTGGTTCTCAAGCATTTTACAGTAAATATAAAAACACATGTCTTAATTGACTGTGTTACATTCTTAGCATTTTCTGTCGCGACATAATTGTCTTTTGTCTTGACAGAATTCATCTGTTAGTCTTCAACTTTTTATGTTGCGACAGAGGAATTATTGTCACGACACAACTACTTTGCTCTCTGCCTTAATCATTGTCGTGACAGAGTTAGGAATTGTCGTGACAGTATTCTCTTCATTCCTTTTTAGTAATGTCGCGACATAGAACTCTTTGTCGCAACAAAGATTCTATTTATGCTTGAAGTTTATTCTGGACTTTGTTACGACATATAGCTACTGGCTGCGACATAGTTCTTTTGGCCTGCTTGAAATTGTGTCACGACAAAGATTGCTGCAGTTTCCATTTTTTCGCTTCTTTTCTGCTTGTTTTCTCTCATTTTTCAATTAACACCTGCCAAACACAAAGTTGGTGAATGTTCCATAAATTGGCATACAATAGAGCTATTGTTAAAAAACATTTAAAAAATGGATTAAAAATAGGAATGGTTTAAGACTCACGCATCCGCAATGACCTTAATCCTCAAAAATACAATGAGGCCATGATGATGGAACTTGAGGCATTGAATGGGAAGAGATTACAAGCACTTGACCACATCATGATCCAGAAAAAGAAAGTGGCTAGGGCCTACAACAAGCGGGTCGGAAGAAAGAGTTTTGAAGAAGAGGAGCTTGTTTAAAATATCTTGTACAAATATACTTGAGTCTCTGACAACTTATTTACTTACAAGTTTTGTAATAATAAAATATTACATCTACATTTACTATTACAAAAGATATGGGGCAGGGGAATCATATTAAAGGGAGACACCTAAGGTCAGGTTGGTCTTGCCGTGCGGGTTGTCCCCCGATAACTTTTTAACCTACACGAATGAAACATCTGTGCTAAGCATATAGCTTAGTGGGAAAAATAGGATAACACACACACACACACACACACACACACACACACACACACACACACACACACACACACACATATATATATAAACATGTAAGGATATAACACATGTATAACCGCTTACATTAATCCTTAATATCAGTATATATGCACATATAATTATTTCCACATATCATAATATTCATTTCTCCCGTAAGAGTACTTATCAGAAATTTCATAACAGAAGGTACTCGTAGGTACACTATAGTACATAACACAGATATGCCTTAGCATCCGAGTTGATTACATTTGTGTTCATATTATTCATCATTCATATGCATATCATATAAGTATTTTCTTGCATATATCAGTAACAATGAATGAGAGGGACATAGCATAACAAGTATTGTAACACCCCAAATTATACCCTGACAATTTTATAACATGTTTTGGGTATAATAAAAGTAAATGTATATTTTTCGGAATAAAATAATGCTAAAAATAAAATAAGAAAAAATCCGGAATTAATTTAAGGGTCAAGGGTAAATTGGTAATTTATCAATTCCGGACCCAAAGGTCATATAATAAGAAGATTATAGGCTAAAGTGGAAAATATGAATAAATTGATTTGCAAATAGAGGGGAGTTGGAGGACCAAATAGCAAAAATGGAAAAAAAAATGCAAAAATGGATTTTTGCTAAACAAGGCCTTAACTTAAAAAGGAGAATAAAGCAAAAAATATCTCATTTTGTTAGGTGAAGGTTAGGGCTTATGGTTTGAAGAGAGAAAGAGAGAAGAGAAGAAGAGAAGAAGAAGAAGAAGAAAGAAAGAAAAAGGAAAAGAAAGAGAAGTTCAAGTATGGAAATTATTTGTGTAAGGAAACTATAGTTTGGAACACTTGTTTGGAATTGTTTGGAAACTTTGGTATTGGAAATACTTGTTTAAGTTGGGTTAGGAAAACCCTAACTTTCAATACATGTATTGTTGGTTGGCTTGGAATATTATATTTTTACAAACAGGTATTTATGAGTAACTGATAAAGATAAAATTGGCCATTTTGTTTCGTCGACACTCTACGCCTATGGTTCTTTCGTCTAGGCGGACCCGAGCCCGTGGTTTCACTTTCCGCTCCGCCTAGGCGATCTCCTCGCCAGCGCAGCATTGCTCGCCCAGCGCACTGCAAGCCTGCTTTTGTTCCTTCCTAAGCACTTAACACTATCCATTGGATTAATGGGGACCCTAATAAGTGAATGAAAGGGTTCATATAAGTATAAAAGTTATATGAAAAATATTTTGTACCTCACCACCTCGGCGAAGCGAAGGCAAACATTATGTCTTGCCTCTTTTGCTAATGGGATTAAGAATGATAAAACGAGTTTTGAAATACATATAATTGTATGCCTGCTTAGGACCGAATAATGAATGAATAGGCATCTCCTTGATTCCAGGCTTTCGACACTCCCGCTAGTGCTAATACACTTCGTTACGCGGAAGGCATGTTCCGATCAGTGCTTCGCACTTCGCAGCGCCACGACACTTCGCTACGCTGGCAAGCACGCTCGCTTAGTATCGCATCAGACTTTCGGTACTTATTGTAATCGGTGGTTCTTCTCATTCGGGCATTAGAGGTCTGCAAGCAAATACTTATATGTTGTATAATTCGAATAATAAAGATACATGAAATTAGATGATAAGAATATATGAATGATGAATAAGAAGTAAGCATAAGAAATCAAATCTGCTTTGTTCAGATTGCACCCTGCACTCTCGTATATGATATATGTTCTGAACTCCTACGGGAGATATGAAAATTCCGTTACAAGAATTATGTACGTAAATTCTGACATATGCTTTATGATATATGTATTTTGTAAATGTGGACCACTTCAAGTGGTCATATCTATTTCCCACTAAGCTATAAGCTTAGCACGAGTGTTTCATCCGTGTAGATACCGAAGAGGACATCCGTGGTGTTCCGCATCAGGCAGGGCCAACACAACAATAGAAGTCCACCTGATGTAGATTTTTGTTTTTGTTTTGAAATGTATATGTAAAAGTTTTGTAATAGTGGATTTGTTTATGTACAAGTAAATGGAACTCAGGAATATGTATAAGTCAGTTAAACACCACCATAGTGGTGGTATTAGAATTTTTATTTCCTTATAGATTTATATAAGAAATGGGCCCACTAAAGTCCGGGGTGCTGGTGTTAAAAGTCCTAATCTCGTGGTCGTCCCTCTCTTTGCCTGGGTGGGGCGTGATGTGTATCCTAAGGTATAGTAGCGAAGATCGAACAAAGTGTCAAGCATTGAACATGCGTGTTTGAAACACGAAACAGAGCGGCCAGAAGATTATGCGCGAGTGCCGTAAGATCAACATACGTGTTTGTCACACGAAATAGAAGTGCTAGGTAGCACTCGTATTGAAGCAAGCCGCCACTAAAAAGATGCCTATTCATTCACTATCCGGTCTTAGATGTAGCGCACCATATGCCTCAAAGCATTTCGTGACCGATCTTACCAATATCCATGTTATACACTTGGTCAATTCTTAAGACTGTACTTTCCTCATTCATATTGAATCGTCCATGTCACATATGTTTTATTTAGTAATTAATAACGCATAACTTGTATACATGGGGAGTTGTAATCGTCCCATCCCGCCAGCGGACGTATGGGACGCCACACTATATTCAGATTCTTACTTGATTTTTTGACAGGCCCATTTCTCAAATATAAATCAAAACTTGTACATATTGACATAACTTGATGCAATGAATTCTTCCAAAAGATATAACTTGTAATCCTACTACCATAGTGGTGTTTAAATGTTCTTGTACATATATTCCTGAGTTCCATTTACTTGTACTTACACAAGTTGTACAATCTCCAAAATATTACATTTACAATACAAAACAGCATCAGAAACCTACATATAGTGGACTCCTAATGTTGTGTTGGCCCTGGCGAATGCGGAATGCCTCGGATGTCCTTCTTTAGTACCTACACTACGAACACCCGCAAGCGTTTATAGCTTAAATGGGAAAACTATTAACATTTATGGCCACTCTTGTAATGGTCCTCACCATGCGATACATATAATTCATATATCAGAATATTCAATCTCTCGTAGAAGTACATAACTCGAAATCTTTTAGCAGAATGTACTCGTAGGTACTTTACAAGATAGGACTGAATTATGCCTTAACATCAGAGCTGATTACTTTTGTTTTCTTATGCTTCATTGTTCATATACTTATCATATAAATGTTTGCCTGTATAGACCGAAAATAATGAATGAGAGGGACACAACACAATAGGTACTTAGCTGGGTACGGCACAAGATCGACCAGAGGTGCCTACACAATACATGCCTATCCGCTGCTACGCAGGTGTCAGAAGATGCCAGGAGTGTCGAAGATCGATGCAGAGTGCCACACACTAATCAAAGAGTGCCGAAGCACTAAACAGAGAGTGTCGTCGCACTAATTAGAGGTACCTATTCATTCACTATTCAATCTTAAACAGGCATACAATTATATGTATTACTAAGCTTGTTTTATTGTTCTTAAACACATTAGCAAATAAGGGGCGAGAACAATGTCTGCCCAACGACAGGCAAGGTTCAGAGCATTTTTCATATAACTTTTATACTTGTACGGATCCTTTCATTCACTTGTTAAGATCCTCATTAATCCAATGGATTGTTTCTAGAGTTAACGGAAGAAGGAAAAACAAAAACAGGAATGCAAGTTCGCCTAAGCATAGAGGACCTTCGCTAAGGCGAAGCAACCTTCGCCTAGGCGAGGCCGAGACTGGGAATTTGGGGACATCGGGTTCGCCTAGGCGAACCAACCTTCGCCTAGGCGAGCACTCCTTTGCCTAGGAAAAGGGGTGTCGGGCTGAAATTTGGAATGGGTATTTTCCCCCATTTTTACCGAAAATCTTCCTTCCAAATCAAAATCAAAACAAATCAACCTTCAAAACTAAACTTAAACCAACCAAAAACACCTTTGTTAGGATTTTTACTACACAAACCTAGACAGGGAGGGATTTGTGATAGTTTCCATGCTTGGTTTTCTTAAAACCTTTAACTAGCTTCATTTTCTTCGCTTTCTTACTTGAACAAGACTAGATCCCCAAAGAAAATGAAGAGAAATCACCAAAGAAGGCTCCTTCTCCCTCAAACCCGTAAGCCCTAGACTTTCAAAAGCCAAAATGAGAATTTCTCCTAATTCTAGAAGACCATGTTTGGTCTTATCCCATTTTGGACTTAATTTCTTAGCCCTTGCATTTTAGTCCTTTATCTTTCTTTCATTTTCAAATCAACTTATCCAATTCCTACAATAACATATCATCTTCTTGTGTTATGATCTTTGGTCCTCATTTTACAAATTGCCATATATTTTAACTCGACTCTCAGATATCTCCACTTTATCATTTTTCACTCTTACCACTTAAATTTCCAAATAATGATAATTTTAACTTACATTATATCCTAAACATGAAATAAACTACTAGGGTATAATTCTGGGTGTTACAACTCTCCCCCCCTCAAAAGAATTTTGTCCTCAAAATTATACACATGAATCAAGAGTTACTTACATCAGATTATTGTCGATTCTCGTCTGCCAGCTTCTTCCATACCGTGTGTTGCAAAGCACATTTACCAGAGAGACTTTGTTTGTTCCAGTAGTTGTTTTACTTCACGATCTAGAATAGCTTTCTTGCCTTCACAAAAGTGAAGTCCGACGCACTTGTAGATCTCTAGACCGGGCAATATGTGAGATCCATCTTTAACGGCATCTTCACATTGACACATGGAACACATTATGTAATTTGGCTAACTTCGAAGAAAGAGCCAAACGATAAGCTACTGGTCCAATTCTTTCTAAAATCTCATAAGGTTCGATAAACCTTCAACTCAGTTTTCCTTTCATTCCAAACCGGAATATCTTTCTCCATGGCTACACTTTCAAGAAAACCTTATCCCCAACTTCGTACTTCTATGTCATTTCTTTCGTGACCGTATAAGAATTTTGTCTATCACTAGCACTTTTTAAACCTTTGGCCGAATGATCCGAACTTTTTCTTTCTATCTTTCACTATGTCAGACCAAGTACTTTTATGCTCGTTCTCACTATGTCCAACATATAGGAATTTACATTTTCCTATGCGCTCATAAGGGGCCATACAAATAGAATGATCGATAATCAAGCAGTTATAGGCAAATTCCATAAGGGAAATATATCGATCTCAACTTCCAAGAAAATCTAGCACAATAACCCCTAAGCATATCTTCCAACACTCGAATCGATCTTCGGGGACATCCATTTTGTTCAGGATGGAAGGCTGTACTAAAATTTAGTCGAGTACTCAAGGTCGAATGTAATTTTTCTCAAAACCTTGACGAAACCGTGGATCGGTTAGACACTATTGATAGTGGAATCATAAATCGAACTATCTCGTCTACATACAACCCGCTAATCGATCCATGAAGTCACTGTTTTTGACTGGTACATGGAGCGCACTTCAGGAGTCCGCCTGGCCGACACTCCAAATCGAACTGGCGTTTCTTTGGGTAAGGGAAAACCAGATACAAAATCCATAGTACTGTTGTCCCACTTCCATTGTGGAACCGGGACGGATTTGAATCAGACCGATCTGCACTTGATGTTCAAATTTTTACTTGTCGATAAGTCAAACATTCGATACATTAATTTTACTATATCCTTTTCATCCCTCTCCACCAGTAGTACTGTTTCAAATCCTAGTACATCTTGTTACCTCTAGGATGCATGGTGAATACGGTATTGTGGCTTTCATACATCAACTTCTTTTTCAATTCTTGGACATTCGGCACACATAATCTGTTCTTGTAATACAAACCTCCATTATCTTTTATAGAATAGTCAATCTTGTCTCCATTGCTGACTAATTGTACTCTTTGTTGCAACTTGACATCATTTTCCTGAACATTTATTATCATATGTTTCAAATCAGGCATAACTCTCAATTGAGCTAACAAAGCTCCATTAGATGCAAATCTCCATGCACAGTGTTTCAAGGACAAAACATAAATTATTCTTCTACTTAAAGCGTTTGCCTCCACATTAGTTTTTCCAGGGTGGTAATCAATTATGCAATCATAGTCATTGAACACCCTACTACCAATTGCCTCAAGTTCGGGCCTCTTCGAGTTAATATACTTAAGACTCTTAAGGATCTGTAAAAGATTCTAAGCATTTTTCACCGTATAAATAATGTCGCCATATTTTCAAAGCGAACACTCACTGGCGTTAACTCCAAATCATGTGTGTGGAATAATTTTGCTCATGCGTTTCATCCGTCTAGAGGCATACGCGCCACTACTTCTTCCATCTCTCAGATCAATACACACATCCTAAACCTATTCAAGCATCATTATACAAAGCAAATTCTACCTGTGAGTAGCCGAAATAACACCGGTGCTTTACCTAGTATTTTCTTTAATCGTTCAAAAAACTTGACTCGATTAATTCTGTTATCCCATTCAAATTACCCTTTCCGAGAGAATTTCAGTGCGTAGAGATGCTATGATGGAGAATCCTCTTACAAACTATTCGCATTTACTCAGCTAAACCCAAGAAACTTCTCACCTTTGTTACATTTCGAGGCGATTTCCAACTTACAATTGCTTCAATCTTCGCAGGGTTAACTCTAATACCCTATGCAGATACAATATGGCCTAGGAATGACACTTCTTTAAGCCAAAAATCACATTTACTTAACTTGGAAAACAACCTTTTCTCTCTTAGGATCTGTAACACTATCTTCAAATGCTGTTCATGTTCCTGTGCATCCTTAGAATACACCAGAATATCATCTATGAATACCACTACAAACCGATCCAAATAAGGGTGGAATACCTTATTCATCAAGTCCATGAATGTTGTCGATGCATTAGTCAACCCAAATGGCATTACTAAAAGCAATATAATGACTGGCACGGTTCTAAAGGTCAAGCTGACATCAAACATCTTCACCCGGTTGATATCCCGACGCAAGCTGATCTTAAAAAGACACTTGCCCATTTCAACTGATTGAAAAGATCTTATATTCTCAGCAACGGATATTTATTCTTTTCAGTTACCTTATTTATTTGTCGATAATCAATGCACATCCGGAGAGCCACCTTTTACCAACAAAACCTGGGCGCACCTTAGGGGTGGAAACACTAGGGCCTGATGAATCTCATTCAATACTCCCGGCTGAGTCTTCAACTCTTTTAATTCAGTTGGAGCCATACGGTAGGGTGCCCTAGAAATAGGAATTGTTCCAGGTAGAACTTCGATAACCAGATCTACTTCTCTCTCGGGTGGTAAAAACCCGCAATTCCTGAAACACATCAGTGGAATTTATCACTGAATATTTTCTTAGATTTCATCTGCCTCTCTAGAAGTTAAGTACCAAAGCCAAAAAGGCTTCACAACCTTTTCTAAGAAAACGTCGGGCTTGCATAGCGGAGATTATATTTGAAACTGAGTAAGATCAAATACCATGTATTGGGCCATTTCCTATGTCGAACATTTAAGCAAAGATCGCTTTTCTTGTCACACCAACTATAGCCCGAAGGTTCGATAACTAACTGATCCCCAAAATAAAATCAAACTCATGAAAAGGCAAATCAATCAAATCAACCGAAAACTCTCTATCATGGACCATTAGAGAGAGACATTTCTTTATACACATGGTTGACTTTAACACTATGTCTCAGAGGACTGGTAACATGCATGTCATATGGGCGGCTCTACAAATGTTAATTATCTGTACCAACTGTTTCACGTACATATAAGAATGTGTAGAACCTGGATCTACCAAATCATGCATTTCATTGTTATAAAGAGTGAAATTACCCACAATAACCCTTGGTGCATCCTGATCCTCACGAACACTCATAGCATAAGCTCGGGTCAGCTGCAGAGTAGGGTGGGATTTAATTTTTTGAAGCAATACCTCTTCCTTGATGTCCTGAACTACCTCGCCCTCTACCTCTATCACTCATCGGTGGAGGTACATTTGATCCTCTTCTACTACTTTCTTGAGGATTTCTAGAACTCCCAGATCCTTGCGGATAGTTCACTATAAGGTGGTCAGTGCTCCCATATCTAAAACAACCCTCTGTTACTTGTCTGCAAGTACCATAATGAGTTTTATGACAAGAAGTGTGAGCCTGTGTCTTTCTATCTTGCCTACCAAATGCCCTACCGAACCCTGTGTCATAGTAGGACCTTGTCTCCTACCTCTTGTAGTTGAGCCATGTACCGAGTCCACTTGAGACTCTCTAGTCCTTTTACTGGAAGATGAATCACCTCTAGAGAACTTTCTCTCCCGATTTCTTTCTTAATTCTTCATTTCGGATTTCTCAATTTTCATAGCCGCTTGCACCAGCTGATAGAAATTCACCACTTGCAATGATGTAAAAACCGTGAGGTACTTTTTTATAGACTCCTTTAGCCATCCCTCAAACCGGCCTACATTGGAAAGTTTCCAATATGACTAGTTATGGTGCATACTTTTACTAAGGTGGCTAAATTCCTTCTTACAACCCGCCACTATCGATTCCCCTATTTCACATTCAGAAATTGCTTCCACTTGACTCTTTATAATCATCAGTAACATACTTTGTCTGAAACTCTTGGACAAAGAAGTCCCATGAAATTGGGTCGGGAAGCAGTGGATTTCTTAGAACTAGCTTCCACCAATTATAAGTTGTACCTTGCAGCAGTGAGACCGCACATTTGGCCATTTGTTCAGGGGGACATTTCACTTAGTCCAGAGCCCTCTTTAATTTCTCAAGCCAAAACTCGGCTTCATTAGACTCTTCTAAACTTGTACCATGAAATTCTTCTACTCCATGCTTTCTTACAGAATCAATTGGAGCTCGAGGGGTCGTGAGTCAATTTAAGACCCTTGCCATATCTTGAGAAATTTTAACAATAAGCCTACCAAGCAATGTTCACTTCTGTACCGACCTGCATTGCATCATAGACTGATGGATCAAGATCCATAGGATTAACGCTTTCAACTGTTTCCTCCACAACTTCCTAGGATTGATCCATTCTAGACAATATAGAAAACAAGGACATCCACATTAGGCCAACACAATACTCTGTAGGTATTTTCTTAACCTAATAAGTTTTCTAGAAACGCCTAAACCTAGGCTCTGATACCACTAAATTGTAACATCTCATCCCCCGACCTAGGCGGATGATAGGACGCCACATGGGATTGGGACTCCTTTACCTAATTTTCTGACATTGGTGGGCCAATTTCGAATTATAAATCCAAACTTGTACATATTGACATAACTTAAGTCCATGAATTCTTCTAAAAGATATAACTTGTAATACTACCACTATAGTGGTGTTTAAATGTTCTTGTACATATATTCCTGAGTCTCATTTAATTGTACTTACACAAGTTGTACTTTGTCTAAAATATTACATTTACAAAACAAAACAAAATCAGAAACCTACACATAGTGGACTCTAATGTTAGGTCAGTCTCCGCGATCGCGGAATGCCCTGATGTCCCTCTTTAGTACCTACAATAAATAAAACACCCGTGGAAAACAAATAACATATATGGCTACTTGTAATGGTCCTCAATTATAGTACATGCATATATAATTCATATATCGCATTTATCCAATCTCCCGTAGGAGTACTTAATAGAAATCTTTTAGCAAAAGGTACCAGAGGTACAATTTCCGCGTAACATAATCGAATTATGCCTTGAAGATCAGCCGACATTTTTGTTTTCTTATGCTTCATTGTTCATATACTTATCATATAAATTTTTGTTTGTATTGACCGGAAATAATAAATGAGAGGGACACAACATAATAGGTACCCACATAACAGAGGTGACGTAGCACAAAGCAGGAGTGCCGTAGCACTGACAGCTAGTGACGTCTCACTAATCAGAGAGCGCCGAAGCACTAAATAGAGAGTGTTGTCGCACTAATCAAAGGTGCCTATTCATTCACTATTCGATCTTAAATAGGTATACAATTATATGTAATCCTGAGCTTGTTATATTGTTCTTAAACACATTAGCAAATAAGGGGCGAGAATAATGTCTGCTCAACGACAGGAGAGGTTCAGAGCATTTTTCATATAACTTTATACTTGCAATTCGATCCTTTCATTCACTGTTAGGGATCCTCATTAATCCAATGGATTGTTTCTTAGGAGTTAAAGGAAGGAAAACAAAAACAATGGGAAGTCTACCTAGGCGAAGACCTTCGCCAAGGCGAAGCAACCTTTGCCTAGGTGAGGCTGAGACTGGGAATTTGGGGACATTGGGTTTGCCTAGGAGAACCGACCTTCGCCTAGGCGAACTGACCTTCTCTTAGGCGAAGACTTTTGCCTAGGCGAGCACTCCTTCGCCTAGGCGAAGGGGTGTCGGGCTGAAAATTGGAATGGGGTATTTTTTCCCCTTTTTACCGGAAATCTTCCTTCCAAATCAAAACCAAAACAAATCAACCTTCAAAATTGAACTTAAACCAACCAAAAATACCTTTATTAGGATTTTTCCTACACAAACCTAGACAAGGAGGGATTTGTGATAATTTCCATAGCTTGCTTTTCTTAAAACCTTCAATTAGCTTCATTTTCTTCACTTTCTTACTTGAACAAGACTAGATCTCTGAAGAAAATGAAGAGAAATCACCAAAGAAGGCTCCTTCTCCCTCAAACCCGCATGCCCTAGACTCCTAAAAGCCAAAATGAGAATTTCTCCTAATTCTAGAAGACCATGTTCGGTCTTATCCCATTTTGGACTTAATTTCTTAGCCCTTGCATTTTTGTCCTTTATCTTTCTTTCATTTGCAAATCAACTTATCCAATTCCTACAATAACATATCATCTTCTTGTGTTATGACCTTTGGGTCCTCATTTTACGAATTGCCATTTTAACCTTGACTCTTGTATTAATTCCAGTTTTTATCATTTTTCACTCTTACCACTTAAATTTCTAAAGAATGCTAATTTTAACTTACATTATACCCTAAACATGAAATAAACTAATAGGGTATAATTCGGGGTGTTACGTGTACAGACCCTTTCATTCACTTGTTAGGATCGCCAACTAATCAAATTTTATGCCTATCGTTCACCTCTATTTGAGTCATAACGAAGGAGTAATGGTTTCTAGAATTAATAGAAGGAAAGGGGAAAAACGGGACTTCAGGTTCGCCTAGGTGAAGAAGGCGAAGCAACCTTTGCCGAGGCGAGGCAGAGACTGGTAATTTTTGGGCTTCGGGTTCACCTAGGCAAAGAGGCGGAAACCAGAAAGAATACGCCTACCCTTCATCGAGGCAAAGGACTATTCGCCGAGGCAAAGGACTATTCGCCTAGGTGGCTAGGTGTCGAGCCCGAACGTAAATGTCACGCTTTAGCCCTTTTCACCGGGATGCCAAATTCAACCCCAATCCAAAACAAACTCAAGGCCAACCTCAAAAACCCAATTCAAACTAACAAAACCCAAATACAAAAAGAGTGAGGGTTTTACTTTTCCTAACCTGGATTATCTTGAAAGCTTCAACCTAGCTTCCCTTTTCTTCATTTTCTTCTCTTCTATACTTGAACAAGTAGAGCCCCAAGAAAATGGAGAGAAAGCAAACCAAAAATTGGTTCTTCTCCCTAATCGTATGCCCTAAAACTCCAAAGCCAAAAATGGGGAATTTCCCTCTCTAGAAGATAATTTGTTGTCTTTAGGCAAATTGGCTCAAATTTTCCCTTTTGCTATTTAGTCCTTTCTCTTTATTCAATTTGAAAGGCAACTTATTAATATTCTACAATGGCATACTAACTTCTTATCTTATGTCTTTTAGGTCCTTAATTGGCAATTTACTCTTTTTCATACTTAGCACATAAATTTTCGAAAAATACAAATTGACTTCTATTATATTTCCTAAACATGTCATAAAACTACTAGGGTATAATTCTTGGGTGTTAAGGTGAAATGGCCGGATATCACAATAAAAACTAAGATAGGGAATGGAGAATAATAAGCAAAATAGGTCTCATTGACCATTTTGTGTTGGGGAAAACTATTCTTAGTAGTTACTTTGGAGGATAAAGTAGGTTGTTTGGCCACTCATCGCCAACTTTTATTCCTCAATGTCATACTTGTTATACCCTTAATGTTTTATGAATAAATAAAGTAGGTCTATTGACCACTTTAAACCTGGGGAAGTAGATACAGATCTTTGATTGGAAAGTTAAAGTAGGCTTTACAATCCCTATTGATCCTAAATAAAGGTTTTTCCCCAAGAACGCGTTTGTTGTATCATCAATTCTCCAAAGTAGGTTCCATGACCACTTTAGGACTGAAGAAATATGGGATGACTTAGTGATAAAGTGGCTTCGCCATTGCATCTCTAATACACCGATTCTCCAAGGGTAAGCGTTTCCTCTCCTGATAGATCTCTGGATTATTAAGGTCATTGGAGAACAGGTATGAGACAAGTTCTAAGATAGGATTTGAGGCTATAAAGTTGGCCTTTGGCCACTTCACCTAAAAAACACAAACTTCTTCAAGATTCCTTATTGATTCCCCAAGGAAGACTTCTTGACCTTCTCAAGATTGGGAAAAGGAGCGAAAATATCCGAGTAAATGAGGTAGGCCTCTAGGCCACTAGGTACATATATTTCCCCAAACAGAGCACCTGAACAAGTTCATGAGAGGGTATCATAATCACTCTTAGATTGAGGAAATAAGCCCTCATGCTGAATTGGAGTAAAGTAAAGTGGGCTTTGTTGCCACTATACATTCAAATGCAAGATTTCTCTAAAGAATTAGACTTGTTACATCATTGCACCAAGAGATAGGTTAGCCCTTAGGAGCAAATGGACAAATCAATGAGTAGCATCTAATGCCATGATGTAACAGAGAGCATGAAATTGATAGTTCTAGAATGAAAATCAAGTAAATTGATAGAAGAATTGAAAGCAGTTAAGGTTGAGTCTTATCTGGGTACGTCGCGATGAAGAAAATGTACGTCACGACAAAGGAAGTGCTTGTTAAAGCAGATTAAACTCGAGGGTCTGGACTATCCTTCTTAGAATATGCTTTTATTAATTCTCTACAAGATTAATGCTCATAATTGGGGCATTTATGAGTGGCCCTTTACTCCCTTACGTTACACATTTACTTGCACATTAATTGGCATGCATTAATTAGATCATAACTCATGTCTAAGAGGATTGTACGTATACTTTGCTGACTGACTTCATCTTCATGCCCAAGGTGGATTTTCTATGACCAGCATCCACCCTTCTACTTTATTCTATTTGGCCTTTTGCTTGTAAACGGGCTTAAGATCGATCATTCGTATTTCAAACAAGCAGAGTCTAGTTCCTGTAATAAATGTTGATCAAATGGCACGTGTTCTAGGACTTATCCCATTCAAGGGGTTACATCCTAAACGGTTACGAGTTGGTCCATAATGAGCCGAGTTAATGAATAGGGTAACGCTTATGTTACTCATTAAATGTGGCATGCAACAGATGCTTGAGGTAGTTGCCTCCCATGTTCGAGGTGGTTTGCCTCCCATGTCCAAGGTGGTCGAGCCGAGGTGGTTGTTTCCTATGCCCGATCTTCCTACCAACTGAGCTAGGATCACTCTCCTGATTGTCACGTGATTGGATTTGGGCCACCTACATGAACGTTCGGGTACCCACACAAATCCCACATGAGCTGCAACTTATCCTACTCCACTCGTCACGACGAAGAAGAAGAATGGAAAAAGTCACAGCCTCGGGTACATCGCGACGAAGAAGAAGAATGGAAAATGTCACAGCATTGAGTACGTCGTGATGAGGTGGAGCTCGCTAGAGAAAGGTTCCTGCCAGACAAAGACACCTCGGCTTCCACGCCACGATGTTTCTTCTCCACGTCATGTAGGGACAACACCTTGTAAGGATTTACAAAGATGGTCGCGACCATAGTATTCCATGACCGCGACCATGACCCAAAAAAAATGACTGAGGACTATGACTCAATGAAAGGGGATATAAGAGCTTAAGGGAGTCACAATGAAGTTCCTGAAGTAAAGGGAGTCATGGTGAGTCCCTTTGAAGGAAAAGAAGTCATGGTGATAGCTGAAGATCCATTTCCACTAGTAGCTTCAATCAACATAACTGTTACTGATTCGAGAGCTATGCTGGAAGATTTTTACCAAGTGCTAGGGTAAGAAAGGTATGGATTCCTAAACAATACTTGACTTATAAAAATGGTTTGGCAGCAAAAATGAAAGTGTTTGCAGCCAGAAAAAAAAGGAAGGTATCCATACCAAAACATGAGGCAAAGAACAAGAATTTCTCTAAAGGGAATGTTGTTTCTCCAAAAGAGAGACATGTTTCTCCAAGGGAAAAGGGAATGAATGACCTTTCAAGAAGGAAAATACCCAAAGGTTTATAGTTCCCCCTATTGTCTCACCTGGAAAAGAATGACATCTGGTGAAACACAAGAAATTTCCTCAAAAGCTCACCAGAACCCAAAAGAGAAGGATGCAGAGATAGAGAGCCATGGAGAAAAGGCAACTTTATGGAAAATGTCGCAAAGAGTCAAAGAAGCAGAATCTTAAGGAAAGATGATGCCGACGCAGAGAAACCAACCGAAGGAAAGCTATAGAAGATGATGAGTCTAGCTAAGGATCTAATGAAGGAGTGAATGAAGAAACAAATTTGGGAACTACTATGATAGGTACAATTCATGTTTCCTTGAATTGTTCTACTAGTTCTCTAACTTTGCCAGCTTTCTTCAAGTCAAAATAAATAGGTCGACACCACGGCCTTTTGGAGGGGAAGTGTTGGGGAAATGGTTTCTATCTTAATGTTTCTTGGAAGTTATGCAGACTTTTTACTTACCATTGCTCTCAACATAAAGTTTGTGAGACCCTAGAAAATTTCCAATTTCTAAAAGGCAAAATCGTAAATCGTCAAAACTCAAATTTTTCTAGATCTCGCATGACGAACAGATGCATCATAACTGGCTTGCAAAATCTATCTAACACACGACTCGTCAATTCTGCATGGGCCTAATTTACACGCTTGCGGCACCGTACTTCCGTGTCAGAATGACATTTGATGTGACAAAAGTCACACATAACATGTACTCATGTGACACATGTTGCATGAATAGAGAAATGATGGAAACGGACGGCCGAGATTGTGGCACGTGTCAAAATCCAAGCTTAGGGACATGATTGACATTTTTGGAATTCTTAATGATAATAAGACAAAAATTCAAATAGTGATCATCTCCTACCTTAAGGAGCCAAAAATAAAACGTGAGGGAGAGGGAAAGATTTACAATGAGGGTTTTTGTGATTTTTTTAGAGAGAGAGTAAGCCTTTTCTCTCTAAGATTCCGGGCGATCGGACCGTCGGATTTCTTCGGGCCAAGAAGCAAAGCGGTTCTATGCAAATGAGGGCTTCAAGCAAGTGGGTACAGTTTTGAGGAGTTTCGACAACCCGTGAGGTAGGGTTTTATCCTACTTGTTTTAATTCCCTTTGTTTGGGCGTTATGTAATGCTTGGAGTTGATTGAGGCCGTAATGGTTGTGCTTGATCGGTCCTGCAACTGGGACCTAATTATTGGAATTTTAAGACTTTTTGGATAAATTCCGTGATACCCGTAAACCGATTGGGCTGTTTGTGTTGGAAATTAAGCATTAAATTGTATGTTGTATGTATGAGGCCGAATAGCCATGGAAATCTGCTTTCAAAAGTGGAACCGAGCATAGATGAGGGTCGCCCATGGACAGCCTCAGAATATCCCAAAGATACTCCTAGCAGCGAACTTGTTTAGGGTATATTAATAGCTAAATATGAATTTTCGGAAAATAAAACAAAGACCCTGAATTAATATTAGAGACAAGGGTAAAGTGGTCTTTACCACTTTAGGACATAAATGGCGTAAATCAATAAGTTATACGCTAAATGATGGTAAAATCAATAAGTTATATGCCATTATGGAAATAGAGAAAAGCATGGAATTGAAATATAAGAGAATGAAGGGCTTAAAATGCAATTATGAAAACTTAAAAGCAAAATGAGTTTTATTTGAAGGCCAAACATGGCCTTAACTAAACAATTGATTTAAGACCAAATCGGGTCTCAAATCGGGGGAGAAAAAACGAGAGAGAGGAGGGGAAGAGCAAAAGAGAGAAGTTAAGAGGAAGAGGAAGATAAGAAGAGAAGAGGAAGAAGATGGAGGACCAAAAAGGTATGGAACTATGACCTTTAGTATAGAAATTGAATTTATGTATGAATTTCCATGCTTTGATGGTTATAATCTTGCCCAAATCTAGGGTTTTTGCTAGGGTTTCATCCTAACCCAACAATTATAGAAAGTAAAGTGGATAAAACCATAAAGAGTACAAGCAAAGTATAGAATCCTCCCTTTAAGGATGAATTCATGGTTAATAGTAAATTAGTTAGGGTTTAGAACAAACCCTAACTAATCATCATGTTTGGTTGTGTATGGGTCATAACCCATATTAGAGTTGTGTTAGGGGAAATTCATGGAAGATTTTTGAAGAAATATATGTAATTGAGAGATGAATTGAATAGAAAAGAGATTCCAAAGTGAATGAAATGGTTTTGATGTGTGTTTGAAGGGTAGAGTTGATTGATATCAAAACATGGAAAATAGGTGAGAAAACACTCCATTCCGGGGCATTTTGGTGTTTCTACCGGTAGAACTGAGTTCACTGGTACAATTGTTACTGGTCATTTTTGGCCAAGTTCTACTTTGTAGAAGTTAAGTTCTACCCTAAGAGAACTTTGTTCTCGTTTCCTGGCCGAATTAGCCAGATTGGCCATAACTTGCTCATTTATTATTCGATTTGGGTGATTTAAGTGGCCAATTAAAATAGACTTCAAGGAGAACAAAACTTAAAGAGAAGGCATCGCCAAACTCTGATCCTAAGTTTCCCAAAAATACACTCAAAGTGGGGCCATGTGCAGGCCATTTCGTACCAGTTTGACTATAGAGAATTCCCGATTGATTTTTGGACAGAATTGAGTTCCTGTTCAATTGGGTGGATTCTAGTTGGAATATAACCCTTAGTACCTTAGCTACAAATGAGTATAAGGACCTAGTGTCAAAATATGAAGTTAAGACCCTGAAAAATGGAGTGATACAAACAGTCCTGAGGGTAATCAGAATACTAGTCAGTATAAAAATGCCATAACTTTATTTCGATGATCCGATTGGATTGATTCCAATTCCTAAGTAAACTAGATTCATATGAATGTTAATATAAGGAATGAGGTGTACTCATACACATCATACTATATAAAATATGAAGTGCTATATGGCCAGCCATGAAACAAGGAAAATGAAAGAAATGCAATATGTATAGATATGTTCATAAAACATGAAGATGATATTAATATGTAGGATATGTCATAAGATATGATAGGTATAAGTCATAAGATATGATAGGATATGTCATAAGATACTAAGGTCTAAAAGGACATAATTGATAGGCACATATGAATATAAGATTATATGTTGTGAACATATGATTTGTCATAATGAACGAATAGATGGAACATGATAGAAATATATAGAAAGTATAAGGAGTAGATAAAGGATACATTGTGAATATGTAAACATAGAATATAAGATAGACATACCGAAATGACAAGATGGAACACGCTAAACATACGACAGAAAGACATAAAATGATAGGAACGATAGAGATAAGCAAAAGATGACAAAGCATAGGAATGAGAACATGTACATAAATGATAGGTACATATAGGAATATATGAATGAGCAGCTCAAGTATGATAGGATTATAGAAAGCACGAGGATGAGCTAAACTGGCGATAGAAATGCATTAATGATATAAAGAGATATGAATATATGATTACAAGAGGCATAGATGTATCCATGAAATATGATAGACAAAACTAAATGATAGAAAAAGATATGAATATATGTATTATATATATATATATGAGAACCGAAATGTGAAACTACAGTTATGAGAACTAATACAGAGTAAAGTAATGATAGTATATATGCATAAGCAAATATGATAACAATAGTTATTCATGCTTATGAGATATGTACAAAATGTAAAGCCGACATTGTCCGTCAGGACTGCAGAGGGATAGATAGGCATGCCTATGGGAAGATACAGCTTGCCGCAGCATATCCATAGACGTATTACTGAGGCCCCGCTTTGGGTCAGCGATAGATCCCGCTGATCAGTGGCCCCGCAAGGGTCACCGGCCAATAAACCGAAATCACTGCCTCGCATGCTGATAGTACCTTGGGCAGCTGACATAGATGTAAATCACCTGCCTCAGACAGCTGATAGTACCTTTGGGCAATAATAATGCATGTAGATCACCGCTCGCACAAAGGATAGTAATTTTCGGCATACATAGTTTCCCGAATCCGCTTCTAAGGTATTTGCGCATGAAACCAAAAGGAAATGATATGTAGTTAGAAGATATGACTCGATATGAGAAGCACAGCACCGGCATGAAAGTATGCTGTATAATTGATAAGAACAAGAAGTACATTATAACTTGATATGAAAATAAGTATATGAACACAAGAAAAGTAATAAAAGTATACAAAAGCACAAAGTATATGATAGATAGAATAAGAAAGTACAAATATATATGAAGTATAGGAATAGTACAGGATAATAGGATATGAAAAGTACAAGATGAACACCTATAATAGGAAAGTATACAATAGTACAAGTATGAAAGAAGAATGCAATAAATCAGAACCGAAAGATGAAAAAGACATAGACTAGAGACATGCTATGTAACTTGACAAAGAATAGGAACATTGAAAAGACATATAACAAGCGTGAAAGATGAACATAGGATAAGTATAGAAATATGTAAAGTACTCAAATAGGAATACGTAAAAGTATAAACAAAGAGATAAAGACATAGAACATGTAATAGAAAAAGATTGACATGCAATAGGAATATCGTATGATAAGGAATTACCTGATAGAAAATGTTAGATATATATAATGCATATGTATAAGCTTGCACAGCCGCATTGAGAGTTGTCCATGCTTATGTTCCCACTAAGCGCAGCTTGAAGACGTTGCTCAATCCGCAGAGATGTACAGGCATATGATAGAGGACAGATATCTCCACACAAGAAGCAGCCGACCTTTGTAGATAGGTGCTCACCAAATACGCCCGCAATCTCTGATGTTTTGTAATAGAAATTGTATATGTATAAGTATTTGTATAGATAAATGGGACTCTTGTGTATATGTGTATAAATTGTGATGGACACCACTCCGGTGGTAGTTCTTTTGTATATGTACAAATGATTTTTGTTATTACTGAAATTGTTTGTGCACCAATAGGTACAGGTACAGCTCTGAGAAAGAACAGGTCAATGAGAGTCCCAATATATAGTATAGTATAGCCAGACGCCCGGACTTTCGGGTTCGGATCCGCCTAACTGGTCAGCCTCGACGGGGCGTGACATGTTCCCCACTTGGCTCGCTTTTGGGACTCAGAAAATTAACCCAGATTAGGTGAAATGGACCAGTAAAGGTCCATGTGTTTTGGGCACTAAACTGTGCAGAAGTGAATGTGGCTTGAGTCAGATGGGAATTAAAGAGGCTAATGCATATGTCACACGGTTAACATGATGCTCAATTATATGGAATATAATTGTATGTATAGGCCATTGGAGATGAAATTGTGATTTGCTCAATTATGCGGGAATATAATTTCAGTGCTAGGCCATTGGAGATGAACGTGATTCGCTTCGGGCGAATAATTTGAAGGATGGTTTATATCATTGAATTACATGTGGTGTAATTGTAAATTTGTGAATATATGCATATTTGATATATTGGTATAAAAATGGTTGAAATGGCATAATGCATTTTCATATGCACCGGGTAACCTAGATATTAGGTGTGAGTGCATGACATGAATTTTCCGAAAAACGAATATGGTTGAGAAAGGAATTTCACAGGATGATTTTCCGAGAAATGGGGTTAGAGACGGTCTAACAGGGATCATTTCGATGAGGAAATCATGACTGCTGAAGTTCTCCAACACATTCGCTCGAGGGTAGTCCTACATTTTTATCGAAATCCTGTGAGTGTATTTTCAAGAACAACAAGTTTTGTTTGAAAATGATGTTTTTCCCATATGGCTTAGGTAGGTGTGTGAGGAGCCGAAGGAGGACTTGACATGGGTTGGTCATGTAGACATTCAAGTAGGATCACTACTTACTTGGATGTGTGTTTACATTGAGCATTGCATATGCACTTAGGGTGGAGAGTAAACTCCATTTAAAGGTGGATTCCACTCATCGGGCATTAGAGTCACCCTGTCGAGGAATTATATTATTTGCGGTACGTGGAGTGCACGAGGAGACGGCCCATCCTAGAGGCCGATATTGAAGAAAGCCGGGTTGTGGCTTTGGTTTTATGATGTATTATATGTATTAGAATCTCGAATTTAATATATGTTGTATAAGAGTAAATTTTAACTTCAAACTATGGTATATAGTCGTATGTTTATGAGTATTGTTTTGCATTCCAAGTGACTGCTTTTACTCATGATATGTCTGCGACGTTGATTGGGACAGTTAGGTACTCGGCAGAGCTCCTGCAGACAAGGGAGACTCATCTCGATTTTCGTGAATAGTGTCGAGTTACCCGATATTCACGAGTATTCCGCGGTCGACGGTTGTCAACTGACCCGGGTTTTGGGCTACAGCCTTGGTATCAGAGCTTAGGTTTATAAATACTCTAGGAGCTTAGTGTCGAGGTTAGGTATACGATTACCTAGGCTTGGGGGACTTGGGCTTAGGGCCACTAGCCTTAGGAGCGTAGAACTTAGGTATATGAAAACCTGTGGCTTCGAGGGACTCGGGGCCTGAGCCATGGTCATTGAGGTGTAAGGACATCACCACTTGGTGTGGCTCGATGTAGGGTTAGGTATGTGATTACCTAGACAATCACGGGACATGATTAGAACACTGCATGCATTATGTTTTATGCGTGATTGGGTGTATAACATGCCACCGCTGCGTATGTCGTGTGATCAAGTGATTGTTCGATGAATTGTTGTGTATGTATGTGTGAATGGTGTGCATAACCTGGAGTGTTATGTGTTGAGTGATTGTGTGCTTAGGTAAATAGCACATAGGAAGAACTAAAATAAAATGTGAAACACTAGGTTTAGTGTGAGAACAAAAAGGTTTGAGAAATTTTGGACATAATGGTTCATAATTAAACGAATTTTTTTTCTCGGATGTGATTCCGGGGCTTTGAACAAGAACAGATTGGGTTTGTGAAATTCTAGAAATTTATTCCAGTTTTTGCACAAGAAAAATGACTAAAATTTCACAGTTAAAATTTTCTTTGAGTGGTATGAAGTGTAGGGGTAGCAAGGAGGCTATTGAAGATGAGAAAAAAAAAAATGAGGTGAAGAAATTTTTCAAGGTTTTCACAGTGTGTAAAACTGAAGAAAAATTAAATAAAATAAATATAAAATTTTGTAAAAATGAAATTTAAAAAAAAAAAAAAATTTTGTTGTTGATTATGATTTAATAAAATGAAATTATTGTCTTGCATTAACTACGAATGCATGGACATAGCGTATAAAATTTTACGGAATGTTAATAGTGTCTCAAGGCTGTGTTTATGCCTTAGAGATACTACATTGAATTTTAAACTTGCCATTTGACATGCGTAGATGGCTAGTCGAGGGCGAGGACGTAGAGGTCGTCCACGGGTACCGGGCCCAGCACCACCGCCACTGCCAGGCCTTTGCCGAGGCCGTAGTATCAGACGCGCATCTCACATGCATGTGCAATAGTGAGCGTATGTGCTCAAACGACTTCACTGCTTAGTACATCGTCCTCCAATGGTTAGAGGAGGAGTGGACTTGAGGATCATGGACATGTCAGAGTTCAATGTCATCCAGGGAATGGATTGGGCCGATGTACCTTACGGGTGGTCGCGATCGATCAGGAGCGTAGGGAGGGTTACCGCTTACAAGCAGGACGGTACTCGTGTGGTATTTCAGGGGGACAAGCATGATATTTTTCCCTAGACAGTATACGAGTCCAGGTGTCAGGGACAGTTAGCGGGTTGGCTAGCGAGCCTTACCTTAGAAGACGAGGTGAGACCAGAGTTAGATCTACCTTGAGTAGTTTGCGAGTACGAGAATGTTTTTCCCGATGAGCTACCGGGATTGCCTCCACAGAGGGTGGTAGACTTCGGTATCGAGTTACACCCTGGTACTTCGCCCATCTCTATGAATCCGCATAGGATGGCACCAGTTGAGTTGCAGAACTCAGAGTCCAGCCTACAGGAGCTATCGGATGCGGTCTATTGTAATCGAGCACTTCACCATGGGGCACCCGGCCTCTACCTGACCATAGACAGCTTGAACAGGTTACGATCAAGAATCTGCATCTACTGCCGAGGACTCCGATGACGGTTTGATCGCTTGAGAGGAGCGCCGAGCCCACTCCAAGATGCACTTCGCATCAAGCTATCACCGAGGTTAGGAGACAGATATCTCAAGACAAATAAGTAGACGCCAAGCATGGGCACTTCGAAGCCATAAAGTGATGCCTTTGATCGACGACGAGCCAATGCAAGAGATTCATGGACTCTCATGGTAGGGTATTCCAACCCTATCTAGATCAGTTTATCGTAGTCTTCGTGGATGACATTTTGATCTACTCCCAGTCAGAGTGAGTGCATGAGTATCACTTGACGATTGTATTACAAATTTGCCGAGAGACCACGCTTATATGCTAAGTTCCGCAAGTGCGAAGCCTGGGCTTATTGAGGTGAGATTCGGGACACGTGGTGTTAGCATTAGGCGTATGGACCTAGAGAAGGTCGAGGCCGTGATGAGCCAGAGAGGCCAAGTCGCCTTTCGAGATACGTAGTTTCTGGGATTGGCCGGGTATTACAGAGATTTATCGGTGATTTCTCCCGATTAGCAAGACCTAAGTGACGAGGTTGACTCAAAGGAGGTCAAGCCTTGATCGATGACCGACGTGAGGAGGGGGTATCTCCAGGAGTTGAAGAGGAGCACTTACTTCAACTCCTATCTTGATAGTCCCTGATTGTGATGTGGGTACACAAAGGTATTGTGATGCCTCAAGTGCCTGGACCGGGATGTATTTTGATGAAGTCTGGGAGGGCAAGAGGGGCTTATGGTTCTCGGGCTGGAAGAACTGGGCGGTTTAATTACCCCACACACGACTTGGAGTTGGCGGCCTTAGTCTCGCCTCAAGATTTTGGCGCCACTACTTATATGGCGAGGGAGTTCGAGGTGTACCTGCACCACAAAAGTCGTGAGGTATATCTTCACGCAACTGACTCCTCAATATGAGGCAACGCATGGATCTGAGTTCCTGTGAGGATTATGACTTCACTTTGCATAGGGCTATAAGGACCAAGTGGAATTGAGAAAAGAAGAGCCGCCATGAAAGAACTAAACTGGAATGAAATCTTATATTATAAAGGCAATACAATTTAACATCACTAAGCAACTAATATGCATAAAAGCCAAAGAGGAACAACTAACACAACTAAATAAAAAAGGTCCTTCGTGCTCAGAATCGACCATAGCTACAAATAAAGGGCTTCTATGAACAAAATGGGTGTTGGCATGACGTGGTCCGAGAGGTCTCTACCCAATTGCCACCACCTTATTCTAACCCACCCATGGCTGCTACTCTACACCTCCCCATCATCCGTCAAGAGAATGCATCCTCATCAACCACACCGTCAAGCTTCATCGTAATCTCCCTTCCAAGTCAGGAGGGGGAGCATCTTCCATTGCATGTTCTCCTTGGTAGATGTGACTCTCGAGCCTGGAGAGTCTATGGTCCAGTTGTTTCTTCTTTCCCAATATGCACTTGAACCAACCCTTGATCCGACGCTCCATTCTTTTCAAAGGGGATGTGTTCATCGACCCATGAGCTGATGACGAAGAAGCCCCTGATATAGTCGTAGGAGAATGTGAAGGCTGAGGTCTTGTGGATGCAGCTCGGCTCTTGGCCTCTATTTGGTTTGTAATGGGCCCCAACTTCGGAAGAATTCTCTTTTCTCTAACCACTCCCCTCATCCCCGCAGCTTCCACAAGATTTGTAACTAGAGTCGGGAATGGGATATGCCTGCTACTGGGACTTTAAAATCCTCATAACACACCATATAACTAAGGCATAATCAATGAGCTTTCCAACTATCACCCATATAAATCCGAATTTCTTCCTTGCTTGGTACTCTCTTTCCCTCTGGGTCCGATCATATTGTGAATAATTTTGTCTAATAAAGCATATTCAGCTCGAGCTTCTCGAACGAACTCCTTGCGTGATAAAACCTCTCATGGCAAACCGGATGGGTGCACATGGCATCGCAAACAACCCGGCATCGAACTTCCGCAATGGCCCCGAGAGGGTAAGTCAAGTAGGCGACACGCCCAAATGGCACTCAACTCTATATTGTGATAGGTGCTGAGTGCTTTTTTGCGCATTAATCATGTCATTTATACCAATTGAAGTGTTCTAGTCATCTTAGTAACACTTATGCCATTTAGAGAGTATTTTTGGCTGTTTTGCAGGTTTTTGCGCACTTTTGGAGTCCAATCTCGAGTCAAATGATGAATCATGAAGTTGGAATTCAAGTCTCAGCCATCAACCAGCCCAAGAATCAATGAGAAAACCAAGGCAAAATGAAGAAAATGTGATGCAAATAAGATGTGAGCTAAGATCAACAATGCAGGAATTTTGGGGATTGCGAAAATTTTCGCCAGGATTGAAGTAAAATTTCGCAACCTTAGCGAAAAATTCCCGCAACTCAAGCTTAAAACACAAAATTCGCTGTGACACTCCAAATTCCTCGCTTAGCACCGCTCCTTAGCTTAAAATAATTGATTTCGTCATTGAAAATTCTCGCTAGCTTAGCGAAATTTCGCTAGCTAGCGAAATTGCTCACCCTTAGCGAAATTTCTTGTTTTCGCTAGACCTGTTGATTTCACTAGTTAGCGAAATTCCTCAGCCTAGCGAAATTTGATGCCTCGTCATGCTTTGTAATTAATGCCAAACCGCCTCCAAACTTGGTGTATTACTTAATTGTCCTATAATCCTAGCCAATTTCATAGGTTTTGGTATTTTCATACCTTGAGGAGGCCTATAGCCCCCTCTTGTTTTGTAACCTAAGTAACGTATGGGGAGCAAACAATCCGTGGAGAAGATATTTTGTAAGTTTTATTTTTGTAAATAAAGTCTTTATTTTAGGCTTTGTTTTTATTTCTTTTCTCTCTTCTCTCTTCTTTCTCTCCTTTCCTAGTTGCCAAAACACACCTCTTGAGGATGACAACTCAAGAGATGCTTTCTGGCTGCCTCCCTCTTCAAGAAGTAAGGAAGCTAATCGTGGGGCGTAAGACATGCATGTTTGGGTTCTCTCGTACTAAAGCTATAGGGTAGGTATTTATGGCCCTATATTCTCAAAACATGGTTGCATAACATTGAATGTCATTAATTGGCTAATACTTCCACGCTTTGGTGATCCAAAGGTATATTCAAGGAGAGGTACTGGTGATTCTTTAGATGGTCTTTTACGAGCCTTTAAAATGATATTTATATGTTGGGTTTCTCAAATTAGGTCGTATAGCATTTAATGTTATTGACGGCTAATACTTCCATGCTTTAGGATCGTGATTCTTTAGATGGTCTTTACGAGCCTCCGAGATGATATTAAATGTTAGGGCTTTAAACAAAGAAAGGGCCATAACTACATGCTACTCTATATTAACTCAAATAGAGTTGTTTCACAAGGAGGTTTAGTTAACATAGATCCGGTTATGCCAGGGACTATAGGTTGCTTGTCATAACGCGAGGATAAAACCCGAGGACACTTGTTTGCCCTAACTTGCCAAGTTGGTGACCTAATTCTTCAAAGTTAACTTTTTCACCTTTAACTTTCAGTTTTTACAATTTTCGTTTTCAAACCATTCTAATCGCTTTCTCAAACCCAATTCCAAAGAGTCCAAAATAGAAAGCCTTACCTTCATGCCCTAATGCAAACCATTTTTAGGATGAAAACCCATCCCCGTGTTCGACCCTAGACCACTATACTGCAGTAGCTTGACTACGGCAGTAGTAGGAACTTAGGTGTATATAAATTTTGTTGATTTTAGCTCAGCCTACTGTGGCACGAATCAAATGGCGCCGTTGTCGGGGATGGTGCCAAACTACAAATGGTAAGTTGAAGAGTACTTGTGATCCACATCACAAGTGAAGGTAACCTTTTTACCTCTTAACTCAAATATAGAACTCCGCGCTTTTAGCAATTAGCAAGAATCGTGACCGTTTGGCTGATTCACAGCTTCTGCTTCATTCAAATTACTTTATTGTTGTTAGTTAATTTTAATCTTTTTGGTAAGTTGTTTGTTGCTCTTTGTTGTCTCTAAATTTTAATGTGTTTGGTGCAACAAAGGGGATAGACATCAAGTAGATTGAATAGGATAAGTACACAGCTTAACCTAGCTAGTGAAGTTAGTGTACTAACTGATACCATGGATCCCATACCTGAGGAACAACAGAGCCAACCAGGAACCCTCATGAATCCAAATGCCTATAGAACCATGAGGGATCACATCCACCCTCCTAGAGTTAGTGCCCCATCCTCAGACATTCCTCCCGCCGGTTAAGTAGCAAAGTGAGGCCTTATTTAAAATTCCTACTCCCACATATCATGGTATGGAAAATGAAAATCCATACACTCATATTAGGATTTTGAGGAGGTTTACTCACTCTTTAAGGAAGGTATGATGGACATGATTTGTCAAGCTTAAAGGCATTTCCATTGACTCTAAAGCGACAAGGCAAGATATGGCCTAACCTATCGAGGCCTAGAACCATTAGAAATTACCGAAATACAGCGTAATTCACAGTTCTTCTGCTCATAAGACCAATAATTTGAAAAGACAAATTTATACTTTGCAAACAGATGGTGAGAGATTTACCAAAGTTGTTGGGAAAAAAGATTTATGGAAACCATCGCTGCATGCCCACATCATGGGTTTGACACTGGATGCTGGTGAACCACTTTCTATGGTGGTATGTCTCGCCATGAGGCAAATCTAGAAACTATGTGGAGGAGACTCTTTTCAAGCAAACATCCCGGGCTGAAGCCATGGATTTTAAATTACGTGGTCGAAACTTCTAAGGGTTGAGGATTGAGCCTAATCCTAGAGAACGGATAGGATGAGACCACCAACAACCAAAGGGGTGGGATGTATGCACCCGCCCTCAAGAAGAAATGAGAGCTAGGATTTCAACCCTAGGCTAGGAAGGTAGGAGGAGCTTGAAGGCAACAGCTTCCAAGAGGTGCATGCAAAGGATCGAAAATCTCGCACAAATCTAACTCTTGCACCAATTTCCAATCCCCCCGCACACTCCACCGTATCAAAGGTCCTATGGCCCCCCGCAGCGAAGATTTGAGGCTCACAAAAAGACCGTGAGCACAATATTAAGCCACAATCCACTGCTCCATATGGTAATACCTACAATTCCAATTGGAGGAATCAATTTAATCTTGCATGGAGACCTCAATCCCTCCTTATGTACTCCCCAGTGCCAAACCTCGCCTTTGGTTTCCTCACAAATACAACAACCACCATCCTCTTCCAGAGAATGCTTCATTTTGAATTTAAGGTGGTGGGCAACTTTGTTGAGGAACAAAAGGAATCAAATGCCAAGAATCGTACAAAGAATTGATACTGTAGAGAATTACATCGAACAAAAGAATAGATGGGCTTGAGGAGCAATCTCAACTGCAAAATTGATAACTCACGCATTCAATCACTAAGATCAACAAGTTGCTAGAGGTACAAGAGAAAGGGAGGTTTCCATCACAAACAGTTCCAAACCCTAAAGGAATTCATGAGGTAGGATTATCCAACAATTCGGGAATGGATGAGGTTAAGGCCATAATAACCCTTAGAAGTGGAAAAGAGGTTGATCAACCTATTCCAAAGCCTGTTGAAGAATCTAGGCAGGGAGAAGAATTGCAACCTGAGCATATTCTCCTAGAGGAGGATTTAATGAAATACCGTATACCACCTCCATTTCCACAAGCACTTAGAGGAAAGAAGAAGGCAACTCAACAAGGTGCATTCTCGAGGTTTTAAGGCAATGAAGGTTAATATACCTTTATCGGGACTTAATCAAACAAGTCCCCTCGCTATGCAAAATTTTTGAAGTGATCTTGCACAACTGGAAAAGTGGATTAGCATTTGAAGAGCATTTCACTAACATATCGCCATAATTCAAAGCAACACCCACAATACAAAAGATCCAGATTCCTACAATTCTTACTAATATTGGTGGGAATTGCAGTAGAAAACTGCTGATTTAGGAGCCGTTGCGAACCTAATGCCGCATTCAAGATACGCTAGGGTCTAGTAACTTAAAACCCACCAACATCACACTCCTCATCGGGCCGATAGATCGCTGAAAACCCCTGGCGATAGTTGAGGATGTCTTAGTGAAGATAGACAAATTCTACTTACCCAGTAGATTTTGTGGTACTTGACACTCAACAATTGCTAATGAACCCAATCATGTACCAATCATCTTAGGAAGACTATTTCACACCGCCAATGCACACAATTATCACTGAGTCATAATTAACCTTGGTAACATGACCATGGAGTTGAACATCTTCATTTGAACAACAAACATGAGTTGCTAGAAATTGAAAATCCAAATTTCACGGTTGTTTCAATTGATCACAGCAGAAAACACAGTTGTCTCAGAAATGCAAGTGAGCACTGTAGCCAAGAAAATGAAGATATATTGGTCTGCCATCAACACTCCATCGCAACCAATCTTGCTCAACTAACAAATACATCGAGGAGTAGATCGCAACAATTGGGCACCATGGAATTAGCCTTGTAATTCAGTGGGTCGAGAGACCGCCCTTCTTAACCCCCTTGAGTAATTTGAAATCAATCGTTCGTGTTTTCAAAAAACCGGTGCACTGCAGTTCACGCTTTTTATTTGCCTTAAGTTAGTAATTGTGTTAGTTTCAGTTATTTTCAAAATTTTTAACTTGTATTTTTCATTTTCTAGTAATTTAATTAGTATAGTATTTGTATGTGCTTTTAAATTTTAATTTACGACATATATTAAATTTTATAATACACTTTAGTTTAAATATTATCTAATAATTTAATTTTTTTTAATGCAGCTAAATGTAATCTGGCTTGAGCTTAAATTGGCCAAATGGCGGTGGGAATTTGGCCGGGAGGACTGTCTCGGGCTCCCAAAACCGCTTATATAAGCCTGGGAGGGGGTGTCCAAAAGGCCACTTCACATTCTTTCCTCCCAAATGGGCCCCCGCATCTCCCAAATGACAGCCGGGCCACACGTGCCCCGAGTCCCAAAGGTCACCGCGCCCACCGCCCGTGCCGCACTGCCTCGCACCGCTCGTAGAGTTTCAGCCCCAGCCGTGACTGGTCTGAGCCCTGAAGAGCCGTGAGTGAGCCTTCACCACGCGTGCACGAGCCCTGTCCATTCACTGCCCCAGCCTGAGCCATTCCTGCCGTGCCCCCCGGTTCGGGCCTGGCTGGGTGCCCCGCCTCAAAGATCCACTTCCTAAGCCTTGTTCGTTGGGGTTCGGGGCCATTCCAATGCATGGGCCGTGAGCCCCCGGGTTCGGGCCTTATTGCTTCAGGTGGTTCGCAGGGCCTCCGTGAGAACTCGGGTTCAAGACTACAAAGGCAAAGCAGCTTATATTTTCCGTGGAGTCGAACTTTCTTCCGAGTTTTGGGCCATATTCGAGTATGGTTCGCATCGGGCGGGTCCTTGGCCATCGGCCTCGGGTGAGATTCAAAGACGCCCGGGAGAGAGTGGCCCTGCAGCCTCCGGTCCCGCCCCGACCATCACCGGGTCCCAGAGGCGATCTGAGGAGCCCCAGATTCCGGGCACATCACACCTGACGGACCCCGGCCCCATCAGCCCGTACCACCCGAGGAGAGTTGGGAGGGCCCGGGCCCCTCCAAGTGGGGCCCCCTACACGGTCCAGCGAGCCATCTTCTCTGGGCCTCCCCATCTCCAGCTACTCAAGTCATGGAGGTGACTTCATCACTCACAGCTTGTCGCCTCGCCTCGAGGATTCGGGAGGCCACTATTCGTAGGACCCCCATTCCGGAATGTGCGACCTCCACCTGCAGAGTTTCATTAGGAGTCATTTTATGACATCCCCAAAGACGAGGGCCGACCCTGAGCACCCAGCTTTGAGAGCCTGATCTGTGATACTCTACTCCCAGCCCTCATAATCCCTGCAGCTTTATTATCTGAGAGTGTACTCCCAGCTCTGCACACCACAGCATCCATATATACGGTCCACAAATAGAGATCTGGCCAAGATAGATGACCGCCTGTGTACTCGTATCACCGATATTTCAAAGAAGATTGGGATTGGCGATACCGCCACGCACCCGTAGGGTTACAGAGCTTGGGTCCACCTACACAGTGGAGATGGTCCGAAAGACCGCCAGACATCACCGGGCCGGTCCAAGATTCTACAGGAGGCGCCCCTCCCGCCCCTCGGGATGCGCCATCGACCATTTTCTCCGTATTACCTTGTTCCCTCCAGCGATTATGTGCGTAGAGGAGCCATCCTGGAGGCGCTTTACCGGATCTCGGGGGGATTTTGGTTCAGCCCCTCTGAGCTGGTGATGGCCTCTCTGTTGCAGTTCGAGGAGAAGGTCCATCTAAGGACCTGACTCTCAGCTGAGCATTCCATTACTTATGCCATGACTCTATGCTATGTTCTCGAGCTGCATGGGATTCCCGTGAGGAGCCCAAAGCAGAGATGAGAGCTAGATGCCTACATGTAGTGTCAGAGACTCAAGGTTATGACTATGCCCGTCTATTCCATAGCACGACACAAAGATCAGAGGAGGCTCCGGTCGGAGGTCATGCACCACCACACAGATGATATGCCTGCCCCTGAGCCCGAGGTACAGAGGACTCCCATTCCAGATCGTTCACCTCCATCTCCTCCACATACTACATCAGCAGCTGCAGCAGATACTCCCGGGCCTTCCTATTCAGCACATCATTCACCGGAGTACATCCATGCTAGCTCGATAGGGGCCGGGTGCGATGGGATGCCATCCGCTTCACTCACACAGCCTACACAGTCGCCCAGATCGCAGGCTGGCCCAAAGGCCATTCTATGCCGACTCAGATTATGACCCATCCTCGGGTCTTCCTCGTGATCCCGCCTGTGAGAGAGAGGAGCCCACCACCGATGCGTGTACCTTCCATTGATGTTCCGTCACAGCAGCTAGCCAGCTTTCAAAGCCCACCTCACCACCACCACAAATGTGGAGGGGCGGTTAGGTTTCTTTTTGATTTTTGTTTAGTTATCAGCTTTATCAACTGCCTACTAATCTTGATTAGGATTTATGTATTAGCCATAGTAGGCAGTGATATTTTTGTTTAGCTTACTCATGTATTAGCCACTTTGGCTATATCAAAAGCTATTCAGTTTATATATATACAGCTTTTTGTACATATCATGTTTTGTGCTTCCACTATGTTTAAATGTGTTTTTCTTTTCAATTGAACAATTGAATTGCTACAATTGGACAATTGAATTGCTTCATGTTGAGAAATTGAATCACTTTTTGTCACCTATATGCTAGGACAACTTCCATGCTTGAACTAAATTTTGGTCAGTCACAGTTCCTGCATGCTCAACTTGAAATTTCTCCCTCATGCTAATTCACACACTGCACTCCAGATTGTTCCAATAGGGTCAGGAAATTGTGTGCCTTCTACGGTAAAGCCGGCCTTAGGTATGTTGGCAACCCAGGATAGGTTTCCAGAGTATTTGATACAGTTGAAGACCAATGTTGTCTTCCAAAAAGGAAAAGAAAAGAAAAAGCAAAAAGAAAAAAAAAAAAAAAAGGAAAGACGAAAAGGAAAAATAAAGTCATGAAGCTTTGTCTTGAAACCCGAGCACGGTCCGAGGGGTATGCGGCGAAAAGCTCTTGAAGCCCGACATGCCCTAAGCCTTAATTGGTCAGGAGTCATCGATTTAGTGTCTGCTATAATGGGTGGATAGGTGAAGTTTAATGACTCAGGTGCCTTTAATTTTCGGGTCATTCGAGTCCGGGTAAAGCCTTTAGGAGTTAGTGGTCAAGTGGATCCTTTGGCTTGATGCCCTAAACCTTAATTGGTTGGGGAGTCATCTGGGTGGACCTGCCATAATCTTAGACTTTGGTGAAGTCGGATTTTAAGCATCAGACCTACAATGTAGATTTAATAAAGAAAGAAAGTGTAACTAGCCCTATCTAGGTTGTTCAACAACTTAAGGCCATGTCGCAAGGCTAGGTCGGGGGTGGCAATTTTAAGGCCAGACATTTAACTGGTTACAAAAAGAACCATTAGACTTAGTGGAAACTAAGTTGAGAATTATGGATCCAATATCAATTCGAATTGTTCTTGTGATGGTTTTGATTCTTTTCTTACATCTATTATTAACTTTGATTTCAATTTATCAAGTTAAGGTATTGTTTATATGTACATATACCCTTATTGAATCATAACTTTTGCAAATCACTACATGCATCTCCTTTCTTTATTTTGTATCATGGCGACCAAGAACGCTTCGGGTCAGACATGGATTAACGCCCAAAAGTCAAGTAATTCTCAACCCCATTAGATAAAAGTTTTGAGTGCTTTTGCGCATTAATCATGTCATTTATACCAATTGAAGTGTTCTAGTCATCTTAGTAACACTTATGCCATTTAGAGAGTATTTTTGGTCGCTTGTGTTTCGCGCACTCGAGTCCAATCTCGAAATAAATGATGAATCATGAAGTTGGAATTCAAGTCTCGCCCATCAACCAAAATTCCCAAGAATCAATGAGAAAACCAAGGCAAAATGAAGTAAAATGTGATGCGCCTTGAAGATGTGTGGAGGAAGATCAACAATGCAGAATTTTCGCTTAGGATTGCGAAAATTTTTTCTAGGATTGCGAAAATTCTCGCAACCTTAGCGAAATTTCGCAATCCTGCGAAAAACACAAAATTTCGCTAGACACTCCAAATTTCGCTACACCGCTCTCAGCAAAAATAATTGATTTCGCTTCACAAAATTCGCTATTTAGCGAAATTTCGCTTAGCCAGCGAAATTGCTCTACCCAATGGGGCCTCTATTTTCCTCGCTTAGACTCCTCGTTGATTTCATTTAGTTAGCTAAATTCCTCAAATTTAGCGAAATTTGATGCCTCGCCATGCTTGTAATTAATGCCAAACCGCTCCAAAACTTGGTGTATTACTTAATTGTCCTATAACTTAGCCACTCCTTATAGGTTTTTTGGTATTTCATACCTTGAGGAGGCCTATATAAGCCCCTCTTTGTTTTGTAACCTAAGTAACGTATCGGGGAGCAAATAACTGGGTGGAGAAGATATTTTTTGTAGTTTTATTTTTAAAATAAAGTCTTTTATTTTAGGGTTTTGTTTTATTTCTTTTCTCTCTCTTCTCTTTCTTTCTTCTCCCTTCCTACCGGGCCAAACACACCTCTCGAGGATGACAACTCAAGAGATGTCACTGCTTCTTCTTTCTTGGGGAAGACAAGGAAGCACTTGGGCGGTGGGGCATATGCATGTTGTCCTCTTTGTACTGTGTTATAGGTAGGGTATTTATGGCCCTTATATTCTCAAAACATGGTTGCATAACATTGAATGTCATTAATTTGGCCAATACTCTCCATGCTTTAGGATCCAATGCATATTCAGTGAGAGAGGTACTGTGATTCTTTAGATGGTCTTTACGAGCCTCTAAAATGATATTTATATGTTAGGCTTTCTCAAATTAGGGCTGTATAGCATTTAATGTTATTGATTTGGCCAATACTTCCATGCTTTAGGACTGTGATTCTTTAGGTTATCTTTACGTACTTCCGAGATGATATTAAATGTTAGTGGTTTTAAACAAAGAAAGGCCATAACTACATGCTACCTGTATTAACTCAAATAGGAGTTGTTTCATGGGTGAGGTTTTCTAGTTAAATATAGATCCGGTTATGCCAGGGACTATAGGTTGCTTGTCATAACGCGAGGATAAAACCCGAGGACAATTTGTTCGCTCCTAACTTGCCAAGTTGGTGACCTAATTCTTCAAAGTTAACTTTTCTACCTTTAACTTTCGCTTTTATAATTTTCAGCTTTTCAAACCATTCCTAATCGCTTCAAACCCAATTCCAAAGAGAGTCCAAATAGAAAGCCTTACCTTCATGCACCGATGCAAACCATTTTTAGGATGAAAACCCATCCCCGTAATAATTTAGACTACTATATCAGAAGAGCTTGACTACGGCAAAGAGTAGGAACTTAGGTGTATATAAATTTTGTTGATTTTAGCCTCACCTTGTGGTACGAATCACAGGCTGATATATACCGCAATGCGTGAGCTATCGAATCAAAAATGATCTTAATCAAGCTTCCCATAATAGCCGGGTCTCTAGCAGGGTATCTACACACTGATTTTCTCTCAAATTGGCATAAAATTCCCGGACCAAGGTCGGTAGATACCCTTGTACTTCAGCACAGACAAATTGAAAATTTTGCTCCTGAATAATAGCCCTAATAGGATGGGTGAACAAGAATGTGTCCACTTTCACACCCCGCTCGCAATGAAAACCCCGCTTTGCAATTGATTGGGCCCACTTTTCCCGTTCTGAATCAGAAGACTCGGCAAACATGGCTTCAATCTCCTCATCTTCACTCTCCGATGACTCCTCACTCTCAGATGACAAATCTCTTCGCTTTCCCTTTCCTTTCTTAATGGTCTGTGAGGTATCGACTTTCCGCTTCTCTTCATAGCTCGCTTCCATGTAAGAGCTAGAGCCTTCGCTTCTTTCCAATGTTTTTCGATCTTGCCATAGATATGGAAAGAATAGAAATTATAGAAAATACGACCCAAACAATACGCAAAACGATATCCCAATGTCCATCTCCATAAGTATCTGGGTCGGGCCCCGCCTGGGCCGCCAGACAAAACTTCCTCTCCATACCATCAGCCGATGCCCTAATCCACCAAGAACAGAATACTACCAACCCGAGCCACCCAAACAAATCTATGGAGACACAATGAAATACCACATAAAATATGCTCTCAAAGAAATGAGGGGTGCTTACCACGTCTATATGACGAACTGAGAAGAATCCGAAATCCGGGAAGGTGAAACGCCGCAGAACGCGCGACCCTGATTTGCTCATGCGATGTAATAGTGCGGCTGTGTGGTTTGTCTTATATGGTAACGGGGAGTAGGGAATGAAAAGAGGTGTAAAGGGAGTTAAAAACCCTAGTTTGCCTCAAACTGTCAGGCGGTACCTGCATTCGTAGCGCGGTACCTGCATCGGTAAGAGTGGTATCTGCACTAATCGTCCCATTTTTTATCTTTTATTTTGTAAATTTGGAAATAAAGAAGGCCGATATATAGGATATGTTCCTTCGAATGCCTCCGATCCTGGATTCCACCGAATACAAGATTTCTCTCCCCGCCTACATTTTTGTCTAACCCGATTCAGGTTCACTTAATCCAACAACGTGACTTCACTTTCGACACCTTCACGCTTACCTACGGGTCCATCAGATTTCGTGATCATGGTTCCGTGGTCTAAACTGAATTGGCAACCCAAGGCTCAAGATGGGTGGCGGTAAGTCAAAATGATTTCTACAAAATGTACACATAAATAATGGCCTCAAATCATCTTCCGGGCTTATGCATGGTGTTCCTCGTGAGAATATGATGCACGCAGCTAATACGGAATGCTAAAATACGCACAGCTAAGCAATAGCAGTAAAACATGAGCTTGAAGCAGTAAAGAATCAATGGCAAGGCTTGTGTGTGGGACTAGAATGTAATCAGTGATAAGGTCCCAAATATGAACAAAAAATTTTGTGCATGCTTGTTATTGTGTAGGTACATTGAGACTACGTGGAGTGCATATATGAGGTCATGCGGCTGCATAAATCACAATTCAAGAACTATACTAAAAAAAGTCGCAAATCGAAAATTTTTCAATGCACTGAACATGTAACATACGCATAATTAGTGCCAACTAGTGTATGCCCAAACCCACTCTCTACGATGTAAATAAGCATTTCAATGCACAAGAGGACACCCCACGGCGTAATCAAGGCTTATGATAAATATGGAGCTAGCCAGTGGTCCTGCTGTTTTTGCTTTTGTTTTTGAAAATAAAAGGTACTAAATAAAGAAAGCAGAAGAAATGCAAGAAAGAAAATAAAAACTTATAGTACAATAAGGTAGGATAGAAGTTACTCAAGGAGATCCCGGCAGTGATTCTACCGGGGCTCCTCACTACTCTCCGACGGTCAAAGCTCGAGAAATGGCTTCAAGCCGCTAGCCATTGACTCAAAGGATTTCCCATTTTCCTGGATTGTAACTCCAATGCACCATATGGGTAAACTACCTTGATAACCAACGCTACCCACTCTAGAACTTAAGTTTTCCGAAACACGCGGCAACAGAGTTGTATGGGGTAATACCTTTTGGTGAGGTTCAAAGGTCTTCCGAACAATGGTCTTGTCATGGAACAATCTTGTTTCCTTGTAAATTCTGAGCCTCATATGATTCCTCCTCAATCCATCAAGCTCGCTCATCCGCCGCAGCCAGACGCCATTTTACTCCGCGCCCGAGTCAAATCAAAATTAAGAGTTTTAATAAATTTCTAATATGCCCCGTGTTCCATTTCTATCGGGCAGATGACTGTGCCTCACATAAACAAGCCTATAGGGAGACACATCAAGAATGGTCTTAAAAGCAAAGACGGTAAGCCCAAAGAGTACCCAGATAAGAGACTCAACCCGCGCTTAGCCACCGTTTTTTCCAAATATGTTCGATCTCCTATCGGGCGGTCTGGGCTGACCATTGGTTTATGGTGGTATGCCATGAAATCTCAGTAGACTGCACTTTTCAACAAATTCTCAAAAGATCGGGACATAAAAATGGAGCCCACCATCACTAATGATTGCACGAGGCACTGCAAAGCGAGAAAACAGGTTCTTTTATAACTCCCCCAAAACAACCTGCGGGTCATTAGTTCTCGCAGCACTCCACTCACTTCGACATAGTCAACGGCCAACAAAATGTAAAGGTACCCTACAAGAGGGGGAAAAGGCCCTATGTAGTCTATATCCCAGCAATCGAAAAATTTCACACTTGAAACAGTGGGTAAGAGGTGAACACAAAAAGTTCTTCTCGTGGACCTCCTAATTGTTGGCACCGAGCACAAGTTTTGCAAAATTCAAAGCAATCTTTAAAAAGCGTGGGCTAGTAAAAACCAGCTTGCAGGATTTTGTCCGCAGTTTTCCTTGCAGAGAAATGCCCTCCATAAGCTGACCGCAAAAGGTGAGCACCCCACCGATTCATCGGCGCACACCTTCATCAATTGGTCCCATGCATTTAAACAAATATGGGTCATCAAAATAATATTTCTTATCGGTCCGCCAAAATTTCCTTTTTGTTAAGAAGTCCATCGGGGTGGACTTGACTGGGCCACCGTGATAATTTACTATGTCCGCATACCATGGGCAGTGAACAAGAGCAAAAAGCTGTTCATCAGGGAAACTATCGCCTATGGGCAGGCCGAGAGAAGTGGATTCCGGAACTAACCGAGACAAGTGGTCAGCTACCACATTCTCGACTCCCTTTTTATCTTTAATAGTCAGGTTAAATTCTTGGCACAATAGGATCCACCTAGTCAAACGAGGCTTAGTATCCCGTCTGATAGTAAACACTTTAGCGCCGCATGATCCGTGAAAATGGTTACTGGAGATCCTACACAATGTATGACCTCGAACTTTCTAGGGCAAAAAGACGACTACTAAAAACTCTTTCCTGTGAGTTGTGTAGTCGGGCTCGAAAGCAGACCAAAGTCTACTGCATAAGATCACAAAAGCCTTTTTATCTTCCCTTTGTCCTAAAACAACCCCTATAGCATAATCACTAGCGTCACATATGATCTCAAACGGGAGGTTCCAATTAGGAGATCACATGATAGGAGGAGACACTAACATAATTTTGAGTTTATAAAAGGAGGCCTCGCAAGCCTGTGACCATGCAAAGGGACGCCCCGTGCCAAATCGCACAAGGGACGGGGCTATGGCAATCGAAATCTTTAATGAACTCTATAGAATCCAAAGGCATGTCCTAAGAACACCTTATATCTCTAACACACTTAGGGTAGGTAAGTTGAGATCAACTCGACTTTAGCCCATCCACCCCAATTCCTTTCGATACTATGTGGCTTAAGATTATCCCTGTGTCACCATGAAGTGACACTTTCCCAATTTTAACATGAGGTTCTTCGACATCTCTCCAAACCTTACTGAGATTCTCCAAACATCCCTCATATATGAGTCTCCAAAATCGAGAAGTCATCCATGAAAATTTCCAAAATAATTTCTATCATATCACCGGTAATTCCCCATCATGCAATCTACTGGAAGGTTCCCGTGCATTACATAATCCAAAGGGCATTTTCCTAAAGGCAAATGTGCCAAAAGCGATAGGGAAACGGGTTTTCTTGATCTTCTTAGTTATTTCAATTTTGATTGTACCCCGAGTACCCATCGAGAAAACAATAAAATTCATGCCCTGCAACTCTCTCCAACATTTGATCGACAAAAGGTAAAGGGAAGTGATCTTTCCTAGTACCCACATTGAGTTTCCTATAATCTATGCACACCCTCCAACATGATGTGACACGAGTGGGAATTAGCTCATTATTTTCATTTGCTACCACAAAGGACTCCGCATTTTTAGGAACTACTCTAGGTCAATACGACTCCACTTGCTATCTCGCAACGAGGTAAATAACACCTATGTCCAAGAGTTTTAGAACCTCTTTCTTGACCACTTCTTCATTATTGTCTAAATGCCTTTGTGGTTGTCTAGAGGGTTTAACATCCTCTTCCAAGTGAATTCGTGTTGCATGAAGGGGCTAATTCCCCTTAATATCTCGCAATTGTCCATCCTAGTAAGGCTAAGGGTTCTTAATATCTCAAAAGCTTATTTTCTTGTTCGACTCTAAAGAGGAAGATATGATTACCGGGAAAGTTCCTTCTACCCCTAAGAATGCATATTTGAGGTGTGATGGTAAAGGTTTCAACCTCGTTTAGTGGTCTCTTCCGAAGGTAATGCCCCGTCCTCGACGGGCGGGCAAGGCAATGGTTCACCTCCCAGTGCCCACCCATTTGCTTCCAATACCTCACTGTGTTCAATTATGGAGTGTAGAAACTCTGATTCAGATGTGGTAACCTCCTCAACACAACTTGGGTTTATTAAACAAGATATGAGAGGATCATCGTATGAAACGTTATCTATATATTTCTGCACCATAGAGTCTATCATGCTTACCTCACAAACGTCCTCCTCATCTCCCATTTCCTTGATAACATTAAAGATGTTCAAATTAACGGTCATGTTACCAAATGATAATGTCATTAGTCCTCCCCTACAGTGTATAATGGCATTAGTAGTGGCCAAGAATGGCCTACCAGGAATCACTGGGAATTGAGTCCCTTGGTTCACCATAGGTTGAGTGTCAAGCACAACAAAATCCATAGGAAAGTAGAACTTGTCCACTTGCACCAATACATCCTTCACTATCCCTCTAGGAATCTTCACACTATGGTTAGCTAGCTGGAGGGTGATATTGGTCGGTTCTAATTCTCCTAACCCTAACTCAACATAGACCGAGTAAGGCAACAAGTTAACACTTGCCCCTAAATCTACTAGAGCATGCCCTAACTTCGAATTCCCTACCACTATGGAAATAGTAGGGCTTCCTGGGTCTTTGTATTTTGGGGGAAAATTGTTTCGGATCAATGAGGTGGATTGCTCGGTCATAAATGCCTCCTTGTTGACACCTAGTTTTCTTTACAAAGGTACAAATCTTCGTAAACTGCATATGACGACCGCTTAATGGCATCTATAAAGAATGTCTAACTTCACCGTTTCGAACAACTCATAAATTTCAGAGTGGGATTGTTCACTTTCTTGAGCTCTAACCATGAGGGTATGGAGCGTATGGGACAGGGAAGCCTTGTCTTTTCTCGCTCACCACACAACATCCCCTAGGAACATGAGGTCATTCGACACCTCATCATCCCTAATCGGTTCATTTCAACTCTCAGACGGCTCAATAATGGTTTCATAATTACCTTACCACTTTGAAGAGTGGTGACAAATTTCTGCAATGTTCGAAGGTGCCCTCTACTTTGACCTCCGAAATCTCGACACTATTCACCTTGGGGTTTCTGGATGGCTCTGAGAAGGAGTTTTTCTTGCTGAAAATTTCCCATAGAAGAGGTTAGCTTAGTGATTCGGGATCTCACATCATCTGCTGCGCCTCGAAATTCATATGTTGGTGGGATTGGCTGGGTCCGACGAACTGTGTCACAATATCCTCCAAACCCTTCTTATGTGGAGGTTGATAAGGCCAGGATTTGGATTTGGGTCTCTCGATTCGACTGGATGGAAACCTTGGTTGTGGTTCACAGGAAACCTTAAGGACCTGGATCAACAGTAGGGGCTTTGGTTTGAAAAACCTTGGTTTTGATAATTGGGGCCTTGGTTGTTTGGCAAAGTTGTGTGAGCCTCCCTCATTTCTCCAACTAAAATTTGGGTGCTTACTCCCACTGGATTATAATGCTTTAATATGTGAGAATCAAGGGCTTTTCGTAGTTAAGAGCATTAGCTCGGGTCTATTTGGATTAAGTTCCCTAACTTGAGGAAGGTTAGGCGCTAATAGTTAAGTGGGTGGGGTCATCGCAAATGATGCATGGCTCCTCCACTCGAGATCCCATGCATTGAGGGTACTCTCAAGCTACCTGTTAGTTACCTCATTCACCTTTTCAATCTCTATAGCCTCCAACTTCCTCGTTAAATTAGTTATTTTGCTTCACAGTGTCACTACCCTTCTTTAAGTGATGGATTCCTCCCCCTGTAGGTGTACTATGCACTTTAGTAGTATCTAAGGAGGTATTAGTCTCCCATGTTCGAGCATTTTCTGCTATGGTGTCAAAGAATTGAATTGCCTCCCTCGCACTTTTCTCATAAAACTCTCCTGCACACATCATTTGGATGTATTGTTTATTATTCAAGGATAGCCCTTGATGAAAATACATTACGCATTTGCCTAACACCTAACCCATGATGAGGAATAGCATGGAGGAGGTCCTTGTATCTTTCCCATACTACAACAAAAGGTTCACTCGATTTTTCAGAAAAGTTTTGGATTGCTCGCATGAGAGCATTGGTATGCGGGAGGGAAGAACTTGTTAAGGAATTCATTTCGCATATCTTCCCAAGTAAAGATTGAATTAGTGCGTTTAATGAAACCATATTTCGCCTTCTTGTAGAGAATGGAATAGCACCATGCAAATTATGTGGAGAGGTGATCCAGTATAGAGGAACACACTGCAAACATCCTCAAAGTCTTTCATGAATGAGTAAGGGTTGTCAGAATCGACCCCTTGATACACAGGGAAAAGGAGGATCATCTCCGACTTCATGAGGAATTGGTTAGCCTCTTCAGGTAGGCGAATACATGAGTTTGTTGTGGTTCTTTGAGGTTGCAAAATCTCTCGGAGAGTTCTCTCCACATTAGGAGCATCTATAAACACACCAAACATTGGGAATTCAGTCCTAATTATTGAAGAATTGGATTGGGGAGGTCAAGACGCATTGAATACATGTGAAAACTCTTTTTTTGGACCTCATTTGGGCCTTGGAAGGCAAAAACGTGGTCGACTTGGACAAACCCCTGATGTGTGGAGCTGCCATTAATTTTAGGTAGTTTGCTTTATTTATTTTAGGAAGATTTGCTTTATTTTTAGAAAGTTTGCTTTATTTATTTTAGAAGATTTGGTTTATTTATTTTAGAAAGTTTGCTTTATTTATTTTAGAAAGTTTTTTTAGAGTTGCTTTTGTAATTTAGAAAGTTTCTTTCCTAGTTAAAGTAGAAGTTGTTCTTGTAATTTAGAAAGCTCTTTTCCTAGTTAAAGTAGTTGCTTTTGATTTAGAAAGCATGGGCCATATATACTCCCCCTAATGTAGTCTTGACAATCAAGCTTAATAATATTTTCAGATTTATCTTTTTAAGAGCCTCTGCTCTTATCTCTGGGTGGACTCCCTTGGGGACGAAGTTCGTGGATTCTCATACCTTGGTGGATTCCTTTGTGGCGGTCTTTGTCCATTTATCAATCAACCCGTCCATAGTTGGATTGTGGCGCCTCTACTTCATCATCCATCTTGTGTGGATCGCTTCATTAAACCTAGGTAACCACCTTGTGCAAACTCTACTTTCCATCACTATCTCATCTTTTCTCTAAACTTTCCATAACCATATTTTCAACCTCAACCCAAAACTTTCCAAATCTTGTTCCATACTACCAAAACCTTCCTAAAAATACCCCTTCCCTTATATACCATATAAATTCACCTTTCTTAACTTAGAAAATCTCCAAAATTAGTCCATAATCTATTTCCTGGGCTCAAGAAACTACCCTAAACCCATATTTTGACTTACCTAAACTTGATCATCCATCACGGTCCCAACCTTGCATCAAAGTGGCATCGTAGCTCATGGATCGATGGTCGATCATAAACTAAACGTGTGCTTGATGCTGTAGAGACAAGATCTCGATACTTCGCTTGAGTCGTTCACTAGCCAAGGAGGAAAAATATGATTTTTATGAAGAGCTTTTGCAGCCTAGTCAACTTGAACGTTTCTTGGGGCACAAGAAAGCTAAAGGTATGTATGTACGAGACTATGATTATCATGGGAGGTATGATTGCTACTACCAGAATGAAGATTACTATAAGAGGCATGGTAACTATGATGAAGGCTTTAGATTCAATCCAAAATTTAACATTCCAGAATTCGATGGAAGGATGGATCCTGATGAATTTTTGGATTGGCTTAATATGGTGGAGCATGTCTTTGAGTATTATGATTCCCCTGAACGTGAAAAAGTGAAGTCGGTGGCTACAAAGATGTGTAAGAATGTTTCATTTGGTGGAAAACATGAAGAGACAACGTGAGTAGATGGTAAAAAGAAGATTCAAACTTCTGGGGAAAGATGTGAAGAAAGAACTAAAAAGGAAGTACCTTCCCTTTAACTATGCCAAGACATCTACCTCAAAATCTAGAACTTTAAGCAATCTAGATTTGAGTGTGGAGGGAGTATTCGCTAAGTTTGTAAACTTGATTATCAAAGGAGACTTGCAAGAGGCCGAGGAATATGGCAGCCCACCACTACATTGCTGGTTTGAGATCTAGTGCATTGCTAGAGTTATTTTGCAACCATATAATAGTCTTCAAGATGCGATGAAATCTCATATTGAAAGTTGGGACTAAAAAAAGTATGGAAACTCTACTACAAACTAAGAGTGTGGCTAATGAAGGGTTTGTTGAGGGTTCTAATTCTTGGAATCCTAGTGGTAGGAAACTACCCACACTCATAGCATGAAGCGTAACAAGAATTGGCTTCTAAGTCAAAGACGGTTTTAAGTGCCAAGGGTCAGCATATTGATTCGAATGTCCTAACCAAAAAGCGATCAGCTTTAATCGAGGAAGATGAAGCCAAGGAAGAAGATGTTGAACAAGTGATCGGGACCCAACCATGTCCAAGAAGACAATGAGAACAAATCATCGGGCCACAAAATATAAGTTGATGTTGGAAGAAGTAGTCGAATCTAACCATATCCAAGAAGATGAGGAGAAGAGTTCATCATCACAAATTTTGATTTAGAAATCAAAGATGTTTCAGATGCGACGACTTTGGTTGTTGAAGAAGCCGAAAGTGAAAAGGAATTCTCACAAGAAGCAAAATCAATTATAGAATTTATTGAAGTAATGCCTAAAGAAATACCACACGGTTTTCTACCTATGAGGGGTATTCAACATCAAATAGACCTCATACCAGGTTTGGTTTTTCCTAATAAGCTAGCCTCTATGAAGAGCCCTATGAGCATGAAGAGTTTAAAACACAAGTTGATGATTTTCTTGACAAAGGGCTTGTTCAAGAGAGTGAAAGTTCCTATGTGGTTCCCACTATGTTGGTGCATGAAAAAGATGGATCTTGGAGTATGTGTTTTGATTGCCAAGCTTTCAACAACATTTTTATTCATGAGGAAGCAAGATTCAACAAAGGGCAAAGAGTGGAACAATATGAAAGCACAAGCATATGAAGGTTATCGCGATCGGTATTTGATCCAGAGGATGGATTCGACACAAGATAAAAGAGAGGTGTTCCTACTTATCCAAAAAAAAAAAGAGGTGTTCCAAGTTGTGCACAAGAATAGATGGTTTTTCCAAGATTATTAAGAAGATCATAAAGAATGCTTACAAGGTTAAATTGTCCGGTGACTGCAATATCTTGCCTATATTCAAGGTTAAGGATTTGAGGCCTTATCATGGTGAAGACTTGAGGACAAGTCCTTTTTCCCAACTATAGGGGTTTGATGCAGGAGCATCTATAAACACACCAAACATTGGGAATTCAGTCCTAATTATTGAAGAATTGGATTGGGGAGGTCAAGACGCATTGAATACATGTGAAAACTCCTTTTTTGGACCTCATTTTAGCTCTCATGCAAAAACGTGGTCGACTCGACAAACCCCTCATGGAGCTGCCATATTAATTTTAGAAAGTTTGCTTTATTTATTTTAGGAAGATTTGCTTTATTTTAGAAAGTTTGCTTTATTTATTTTAGGAAAGATTTTGGTTTATTTATTTTAGAAAGTTTGCTTTTATTTATTTTAGAAAGTTTTCTTTCTAGGAGTTGCTTTTGTAATTTAGAAAGTTTCTTTTCCTAGTTAAAGTAGAAGTGGTTCTTTGTAATTTAGGGAAAGTTTCTTTTCCAATAAAGTAGAAGTTGCTTTGATTTAGAAAGTATGAGGCCATATATACCCCCCTAATGTAGTCTTTGACAATCACTAAGTTTAATAATATTTTCGATGACTTTTAAGAGCTTCTTTGCTCTCTTATCTCTCACGTGATTCCCTGATTTAGTTCTCCGTGGCTTCTCATACCTCGTGGATTCCGTGGCGGTCTTTGTCCCGGCTTATCAATCAACCCGTCCATAGCTGATTGTATGCCTTCACTTCATCATCCATCTTGTGTGCATCAAGCTTCATTAAACCTGTGAAGAATCACCTTGTGCAAACTCTACTTCCATCACCATCTCATCTTTTCTAAACTTTCCATAACCATATTTTCAACCTCAACCCAAAACTTTCCAAATCTCTAGTTCCATACCAAAACCTTCCTAAAACACTCCATTTCCCTTATATACCATAAATTCACCTTTCTTAACTTAGAAAATCGTAAAATTGGCCCATAACCTATTTTGGCCCAAGAAAACTACCCCAAACCCATATTTCGACTTACCTAAACCCTGATCATCCATCAAGGCCCCAACTCGCATCATTTTTACAAGCATTTGATATTTCAAAGATTTGTTTCAATATTTAATTTTCAACTGACCAAAATGAAATTTGTTATCTTTCCAAATAAATTTCATACAAATTTTTCTTAACTTTCAATCTACCCACTTTCAAAGTATTTCCACTAAATTATAGGAATTGTTGCTATAACTGTTAATCCATTTATTTATTTGAGTAGAAATTAGATTTCACACATTTTCACTTGAGAATACGTATATTGCTCAATGTCGCAACGCTATATTATACTGATATATCTAGTGGAATAAGAAAATCTGCAAAATGAAACAAGATATTTGATATTTTTATTAAGAATGTTACTGAGAGCATGGTGATGATTAATGATTTTGGTTATTAGTATTTATTTTGTACGGCACGGTTTGATTTCACGTCTATCGAACAACAATGTGTCAGACTGAGCTGTCCTTGGCGCTGCTCACTCAGAAAGAAAATAATCTATATCAAATGCTATCCAAGAATATTATTTATTCTAGAACTATGGTATTTATAGATAAATATATATGTTTTGCTAGAAGGAAAGAAAATTTGAAAGAAAATAGTAACATATTTAAATTTAATAAATTAATTTTATATGTTTTTCAAAATTATTTTATTTATTTATCTATTATATATAAGGTATTTTTGAGGAATTTTAACTATATTGGATTTTCATATTTTTCATGGTGAACCTCTATGTTTTTTTTTCATCTCTTTTATCTTTTATTTTTTGAAGTAACATATGCTTTGATTGATTAGGACCTCCTCATGGGTTCAATTTTTTTTAATCAAGTTAATGTGGTTAGAAAGAAAAATAACTCATACTAAATAAGGGATTTGACATGGAAACTACTACTTAGTTTAGAACCCGAAAAATATTAAGGAAAGAAAATAGGAAGGAAAGAAAATTTTGAAGAAAATAAAAAAATATATTTAAACTTAATAAATTAATTCTATATGTTTTTTCAAACTAATTTTATTTGTTTCTCTTTGTTATATAATGTATTAGAAAGTTTAAAATATATAAAATTTTGAGGAATTTTGACTATATTTGATTTTCTTTCATATTTTTTTATAGTGAAACAAAAAATAAGAAAATCATTTTTCATAACATATTTTTTCTTTTCCTAATATTTTTCGAGTTGTAAATGGAGCCGACGAGAAGCCTTTCTAGTTAATAAAACACTTCACTTAAATTGAGTTGATCTTAAAGACTCAAACTTGTCTTTTCCTATGTTTAAATATTAAGTGCAACAAATATATATGAATAACTGTTTTAGCTGTAATTTCAATGACAATTTATCTGCAAATCCATTTATTGAAGTCAATAAAACCACATCTCAAACATGAAAAATATTGCTACGATGATTTGCTATAAATTTGATTTCAATCACTTTTATTTATTATATCGCTTATGAGGCTAAGGCTCTATTTTGACTTTTTTGTCGCAAGCCAAATAACTTTTAAGATTTACTTATTTGTTTTTAAAATTTTTTAACACTCTATTGTTACAACATTTAAAAAATCTGAATATAAAAAAGTATCTTTCAAAACAAGAAATGTCACCCTTACCCAACAAGGAGAAAAGTTAGCACAACTCACTATTCAATGTTAAAAAACAAACAACTTAATACTTAATACTATTAAATATTATTTAATACACTTAAGAAGATATTTAAGACAAGAAAACAAACGTCACCTAAGTGTATATAACTTTTGAATTTAGAAAACCATAACTAAGGTGACGTTTATTTTTTCTACATAATGCTAAATAGAACTTTTGTTCAAAATAAGGTTTAGTAGGATTAAGTATTTAGTTGTTTGTTTGTTCTAAAAATCAATCGTAATTTTAATCTAAATTTTGAGAAAAAATATATATATATATATATATATATATATATATATGTATATATATATATATATATATATATATATATATATATATATATATATATATATTTATTTATTTATTTATTTATTTATTTAATTAACAAGAAACTAATTATAAGAGTTTCAATTTGATCATAAAATATATGATTTTATCATTTGAATATCTAATTTTTTTCTTAATAGAAAAACGTTTGAAACCATTAAAAAGCCGAAAAGCCGAATATTTTTAGCCTTTTCTATTCAGTAGAAAATTTAAAAAATGCAACATTAATTTATGAAAAAGTTAACAAACAAACAATAAGCCTTGTCTAAAAGAAAGGTTCAAGAAACATCGAATAGATTTTCAGTTTTTCTTTTTTTTCTTAAATGAAGGAAAATTATCAAAACTTGAAGAAATGGTAATAAAAAAACTTGAATAAATGATAAATTGAGTAAGAATACACTTGGGCCTTGGAATTGTGGTGGCCCCAAAATTCCTTTCTCTGCCATACCGGGCCTGATGGGCCTAAAACGGGCTGCGGCCCACATTAACTTGATAATTTTTGTACCAAAGGCACTTCCTAACTAGTTCATTATGATATCTTGTATACTCTCAGTTTTCTCTACAATTTTCATTTAATGCTTTATATTTATATCTATTTTTATGAATAATAATAATTTGCCTAGAGATTGAGCCTTCCTCATGTTTTATGTATGATTTGAAAGGATACTGCTTAGTCATAAAAGTAGTTTTTTTTTTTTTTATCAACTTTTTAGTTGGTTTCGGTTTGTGTTTGTTTCCTAATGGTCAACAGTTTGAGTCCCTTTAGGGTTTTCAAAAGTTTTTCATGTTATTAACTTTAGGGCCTTATGACATTAATTAGTTGAGGTACACACAAATTGGTTGAATAGAAAATATTTGGTTTTTTGATTTTTTCTTAATGCATTTTGAATGTTTTTTTTATTAGAGAAAAATCATATATTTTATGATCAAATTGAAATTCTCATTATTGGTTTCATGCTAATTGTATTAAAAACATATGTATTTTTAAATTTTTATTTAACAACTTATTTTCCTCACACAATTTTATAAAATTTAAAAATGATTTAAAAAAAAAAACTAAATACTTAATCCTATTAGGCTATATTAGAACAAAAGTTCCATTTAATATTAAGTAAGAAAAACAAAAGAAAATGTTGGAAATGTGTATTAAATTCAACTTGTATTCTTTTTATTTCCCTTCAACTTCCATGATATTTTCTTTCCTCATACTTACTACCACTCTTTCCAGTAAGTTTAAAAGAAACTTTAGTGTTTTCACATGAATTACTTAATCCATACTTTTCAACCAGTTTTGTTAGTTTTTAAAGAAAGTTTAATATTTTTACAAGAATTACCTAATTATTTTTTCAAGAATTGTTGTCTTTAGGCTTTAGTAATATTTACTTATTAATGTAATCATGGAAATTTAAAACATAATGACAGTGTAGCTCATATGGTAGAACGCTCGCTACATAAACCGCACCTCCATATTTTTTTTTAATGATTTGATCTGATATTTAAAGTTTTTATTGATTTCAATCCTGTCATTAAAGCTTGACAAATCGAGAAGGAATTGGAATATGAGATGAAACCGAGAGAAATCATCTGTAACTGTAAAGCTTATTTGGTTCTTCAAGAAAAAACTAAGGAAAAAGAATGAGATTTGTAGATACTATAACCTTAATTCACTCAATGGGCAAATCTCTATGGCTTAAAAATTGTAGAGATAAAATATAAAATATATGATTCAATACAATTTTATAGAAAAATAATCGCGATTCAGAGCACAGAAGATTAGGTATTATCTTTATAAACTGTGAGACTTATCAAAGAAAAACTAATTTTAATTTAAAAATTATTTTTTTTATGTTTGATCATACTATGGACAAAAAAAAAAACGACAATTAAAATTAGTTAGAAGTTCATTGATTTAAATTATTTAATTTCATATAAAAGATTGAAAAATTAAGCTAAGTCTAGGTTTCCAAATTGAAGTTGGGCTAGGTCGCCCAACTCTGAGAAATGAGGGCCTCGGGTTCCACTCAAGCTAGGCCAAATCAGATTTTAAGGTCTCGACATGGCCTGAAGTCATGGGGCCTTGTACTCACGCAGGCCTGGGCCACTCTTGCATACGGGCCACAGCCTAGTGCCGATTTGACTCGATAAACCCAGTGGCAGTAGGCTTAGCAAGCCCAATAATTAAACCATTTAGGGCAAGTACCTAAATTTCAGCAAATTTTCTCCTACGATGAAGAGGACACGAACAGGAGATATTTGTAGAATAGAAATCATGCTTTAATTGTGCAGCCAAAGGGAAATGGAGCCCTAATCTTGCAGCAGTGTACAAATTGTGTAGGAGAAGAGTATTTTCTTTTCCTTTTCCCCCCAATTAAAAACCCTAATTTTAGCAAAATTTCTCCCACAATGAAGAGGACACGAAGAGGATAGTTGCAGAAGAGAAATCGTGCCCTAAATTGCAAATTAGGGGTTTTGAAAGTCAAAATGAACCCTTAATTTGATTTTGGACCTTTTTGCCACCTATTTTATCCACCACGTCAACAACTAACAGAGGAAATAACAATTGTTAGCTGACGTGGCAAAATGGAGGACGATAGGGGGCATTTTGAGCTACATTCAATAATGTTAGAGACTCTTTTGCCTCAAAAAAAAAAAAAAAAAAAAAAAAGAGGAAGCATTGGGAGTTAGTTGCTCTTGTGAAACCCCATGGAGTTAGCTTGCACCTTTGCCCCTAAGTCTAAATGGTGTATGGGTTTAGCTTCAAGGATATGGTTCTCTTTTCGAATGAGAATACCATATTCTCTACAACCTGCATTTTTAACTTCTAATTAAGCAATTTTCTACATCTATTCTGTGTATTAAATACACATTGAAATAGAAAACAAGTTCATATACGTACTTCGGGATGATAGGAAAGAGCAAAACAAGAAAAAATATTGCTGAACTGCCACGTGTTTTCTTATGCATGGGTCCTCCTGTACTTGTTGTCTCCAACTAGGTTTCGATTGATTATTTGACATCTTCACTCAGGCTGTCTGAATCGTTCCTTCCATTTTCTATAATCAATGATTTCAGCATTTTTTGGAACTGACCAGTGGTAAACCCATTCTTGCAAGTAGGGTGTGTGACCGCATTTTCATAGCATTTCCAGTGGGAATGGGATAGCCCTAATCAAATCACATAAGAGAAAATTTTATATTCCTTTCTTTACCTTTTTCTTTCCTTCAAAATTTTTCTTTCAATTTTCTTTCCCTAACTAACATTTCCGAAACCAAGCATAGCCCTAATCAACCAATAGAAAAAAATTATGTGAATTAGTGGCTTAAGTGGTTCAATTAGTTATTTTTAGTGCCTATTTTATAGTCTTTCATGGGATAAGGTGCATAAATGACAATGACTTATAACCATATGTCTAATTTAGCCCATAATAATTTTTTTTTCGGTCCATAGGTATCCTCAATTTTAGTATTTTAGCTCATCCATACCAATATCATCATGATCTTGTACAGATGGACAAGAGCTATCTATGTGGCACTTCACGTCAAAGGTGCTTTAATGGTCGTTTGTCCATCTATACAAGTCTTCGTGGATTCGTATGACATGAATGAGTTATTTACACTAAACATCGGCGGAATCGATGGACGTAAAAATCAAAAGTTAAATTGACTTGATAAATTTCATAAGTCAAAGATATTTATGCACTTTTCGTATGCTTATTCAATAAGAAAAGGAAACTTCACGTGATTTTCTTTCTATCCGTTGATTAGTTCCCTTCCATTTTGACAATATTGTAGAGTGGATTTTCTTCTGTCGTTGATTAGTTCTTTTCCTGTTTTACAATAGTGTACGGTGAATAAAAGACAAAACAAAAAAATGAATTAAATAACTTTAACAATTACTTGATCATTTTACTATGAAATGTTCCATTTAGATTATACTACTACTTATTATTATAGTATTCAGATTTTATTACTACTTAGTGTTAAAGTAATAACGGAGTTTTTTCATTGTAAAGGGGTGTAGCTCCTATGGTAGAGTTCTCACTTCCACGTGTTTTTCTACATTTAAAAAAATATACTTTTACTTCTAAAATAATATATTGTTATTGACCAGCGCCCCTCTGTGGGTTCCTGAGATTTTAAATCAAGTTAATATGGCTGTAAAGTCAGCCAATCCATACCAAATGGATTTAATATAGCAACCGTGAAACTCCTTTCTAATTAATATATAGAACACTTTGCTTAATCACCTTAAGCCCTACAATATTCTTCTTGACAATGATATGATGGCTATACGAATGACTTCGGTGTGATCACTTCTGTTGTTTCAAGCACTACAAATACTACAAATACTATTAGCATTACTGATTCTATTAGCATAGACCTAAACAGCTCGAATGCAATGAAAGGATCCTTAGGCTACATTGCTCCATGTGCCAATTTCAATATCTCTAGCAATAATAATATTTTACTTTTATGTTCAGCAGTTTTTCCCTAGATATAAATAAGCCCTAATCTTTTATATATACTTTGTCATAATTTTATGGAAGAATGATTCAAAGTGCTAATATTTTCTATGTCTCTCAATAGTGTCCATTAATAGGAAAAACTCTTGTGTTTATTCATTTATTTAATTATTAGTGGGAAAGTCCACGTTTTATTTATTTGAAAGTTTTTAGCTAATGTGGTAAATGAGAGAGTTAGTGGTGAATGTGAGAGTAAGTGGGTCAAGTTAGTTTTTAATTTGTTTATCTTTTATAAGACAATTCATAGGCATTTTTAATGTTTGAAAATAATGAGAGAGAGTTTGTAAGTTTTTTTCTACTTCTATTTTGTTTATTCTTTCATCTTCAAATTCCAACATGATATCAAAGCCACATAGGTCTTGAGGCTCTTTGAGTGATTCCAATGACAACGAATAATTTTTCTACTCTTACTCCTATCCTTATAAGAGAAAATTATCACATATGGGCTATTAAAATAAAAGCCTATCTAAAAGGTCTGAGTTTGTGGGAGATTGTAGAGAATGATGTTGATCTTGCTACTCTTCCATTAAATCCAACACCAATGTAGCTGAAAAAATATGAAGAAGATTTGATAAAAAAACCAAAGACATTCACTTATATACATTCAGCCGTATCAGATGTAGTTTTCACAAGCATGATGACTTGTGAATCACTAGAAGCATTTAAACAAACTCGTTAAGATTTCAAGTAATAATCAAACAAGTGTCGATGTAAATCTTAAATCTCAAAAGGAATTTGAGATTCGTAAATGAAATAATTTGAAAATGTGAAGGAGTATGGCAAAGAACGTGATGTCCATTGTCAACCGATCAAATTATTCAAAGGGTTAATTTCCTACTAAAGAATTGTGGCAAAGTTTGTAAGTTTGTTCAAAGGTGTGAATCCAAAATTTCTTCTCTTGAAGACTCAAAGGGATCTATAAAAATTAATTTAATGACCAAGTAATTTCCAAGGCATGGACCAAAGAAGAACTATGAGGTAGAAAGCAACTGAACGGGTGGTTGATGTAGCATATTTAGCCAAAGAGTCAAAGGGAAAAGGAAAAATTCCTCAGTATGATCATTGCAAAAAACTTGGACATGAAGAGAAAGAATGTTGATATAAGGGAAAGCCTTAATGCTTCAAGTGCAGGAGATTGGGGCATATGCAAAAAGCTTGTATAACAAAAATGGAACCAACAAATATGGTGAAAGAGGTTGAAGAAATCCCCTGAATTAATTCAAGTAGATGTGTACTAAGAAGAATATTTAGAGAGTAAGGCTCTAACAATAAGTAAAGGCTGATGAGAGAGTGCATCAATGCATGATTTAAATGCGATCATGATAATGAATGTAAATGCTTCACAAATGAAAATACAGGTTGGTCTACGAAAAATGAAATATTTCTACAACTTTGAATCAAGGGGGAGTCTTGAAAATGATTCCAAAAGTGCCTACATCTTCACTGCCTTCTCAATAGTGTCATATTATTTAAGAAAATCTTTGTGTTTATTTATTTATTTAATTCATAGTGGAGAGTCCATATTTTATTTGAGATTTTGAGCTAATGTGGTAAATGGGAGGGTTAGTGGTGAATGGGAGAGTAAGTGGGTCAAGTTAATTTTAATTTTTAATTTTATTTATCTCTTGTGTTTATTTATAGGCACTTTTAATGTTTGAAAATAATGTGGTGAGAGTTGTATGTTATCTTCTTACTTATTTTGTTTCTTCTCTCATCTTCAAATTCCTACAAATTTGGCTAAGATAAGATGAAAATCAACATAGTGGGTGATGAAAATTATAGCAATAATAGTAGAAAAGCTTTTAGCTCGGTGGTTATAGAAAATGACGAGACTAATAATGCAGTGTTTGAATAGAAATGAAAACTTTGTTTTGTCTAATTAACTAGTGCATTTAGCCTGAATGATTCAAACAGCATTGACACACCATCATAAAGCTGTTATCAAGTCCCAACATGAGTACCAACAATTGATAATTGTTCTAAGTGGTTCTAATGGTATTGCAAGTATTTTCAAGAGGTAAGCAGGATTCACCTAATTTTCTTGACAGGAATCACAATGAACCATTATGTACATCATAGCTGTACAATGTATAATCCCATTAAAGCTAATAAATCACAAGAACAGCTTAAGAGCATCAGTCACAATTTAAATTTTCTATGCATGCATTATATGTCTATGTATATATATGATATTCTCCACAGAGTTTAGACTCATCCATCATATTAAACCCACGCTCTCACACAAAAAATCCTATAGTAGTCAATGTGGTTTATTAAATGCATGTACAATTTTCTATCTTATACCATTTCCTGGAATATGTAGATTAAAGACTTGTGATTGATAAATGACAAATAATATGGATCTCTTGGAACAACATGTGACTAGGAAACTGATTTGAGGGAGTCAAAATAAAGTTGGAAACTGGTTCAGAACTTGGGTTTTTCGTGTTACATGGAAAATTAATGATGTAGCTCGGCTACAAAGAATAATAAAATTAAAAGAAAGCGAACAAATAAATAGAATGTAGTTCTCGAGTTTTTTTCAATATCAGACGCTCACCAAAATAATAACATAAGCGCGATATTTATAAAGATCAATGTAAAATCCTAATAGATAAATCCCAAAACTCGACAAATAAATCCCAAGCCCCCAATGCATAAATCATAAACCCCACGTATAAATCCTAAAAGTACAATTAAATAAATAACTAATAATAATAAAATTATAATCAACTTTTGCAAATTTTCTATCTCGTCTAAAGCCTGGGATACGGCATCTACGCCCATCATTCCCTCTCGACGAAGAACTCGACTCCAAAGACCGATCGTGAAATTGGCCTTCGTCCAAAAATCGCCATTCTTTGTTTACCCCGAATATCCCATGTTCGATTTTCTTCCAAAGCCTCGAATTATTGCCGAACGTCAATGTTCTTTTCACTGCTCACACTACGAAGAGCTGGATTCTGGCTGGGTGAATCTGGATCCAAGGGCTTGAGATCGTTTCATGACATGGCTGAGCAGGCCTTGCCTACTCTTGGGAGCTCCTCCTCCTCATATCGCCGCCGATGGCTAGCGCTCTCGTGGAAATCGTCTTGAGTGCTTGCTTTAGCTTAAACTTTTAGGATAATGATTTTAAGGCTCTTATATTTGAGTTGATGCCTAGAGAGAATTTGGATGGATGGTTACATCCAGAAGTAAGAGACAATGAACCCCAAAGGCTTACTCTTCTACAAAAACTGAATTAAGATAACGACTTATCTTATATTTTGGCAATCAGAATTAAGATAAGAAATCCTCCCTAGGAATATATTATGTTCAGGGTTCGAATCATATGGCCATCAATCATCATCCATCATTGGCTCATAAACTTGGATAAGTTAGATCAAATTAAGAAATTGGAGTGGACATGGCTCTACATATCGGTTTTACTGAGTGGTTCAATGACATTAAATGAAGTATTGATAAGGGCTGATTTACAAAGGATGAGTTTAATATTGAATCAATGGGTGATTATTCCTTGAAATAATGCACAAAATTAGACCAAGCACATGAGGCCTAGCAGTCGACAATTTCAACCCTCCAAGTTAATTTGTGACGAGTTGCCCTTTTTCCTCTCCAATTTTTGTTGGATCTTTTTCCACCAAACTTCCCCAATCAAGTCGATCCGCCTACGCAGCGTATAAGAAGCATTTATGTCCAAGCCAGCCTCTCTATGGCGATAAATTTCAGAAGTGAATAAAATACGACTATAATGAAGTACAAGAAATGACATATAAAAACATATAAAAAAAGCTTTTTAAAATATTAGCGCATGCTTGGTTCATGCTTTTAAAATCGTTATTGGGCACAACTTTAAATCGAAATACAAAACACCATTTGCGTTGTTTGGATTTAATATTGTTTGAATTGAAAACACACAAAACACGACTGGTGTTTTTGAAAATTATTTTTGTTATATGAATTTAATATTTTTTACATCGTTTTTGCGTTTTTTCATAAGAAAAAAAGGGAACCAAATTGTGTTCTCTATGTTTCCGTTGTTCTATTTGTTTCTCAAACAAAAAAGAGTTTTAAAATAGTCGAACAGCCATAAATTATATAAAGGGTGTGATCTGCTCCTATGTGGGGGTTGCTGTCATACATTTCACACAATGCGCCATCGTGACTGAACTGGAACTGGAATGGCTGTCAGCATGGACTTACAGGTCGGCTCTACGGCCCCATAAGCTTGGGCTGAGTAGTATTACGGGGAGCTGTGCAGGTAGAGAGTAAAGTACAACACATTTCTCGAACTGGAAACCAACCCTCTTTTCATTTGTTTTTAAATTTTTTAATAGTGGGTGTCCAGGCCATTTCTAGTAGCTTGGGACCACCCGAACTGGTAACCATTAAAGAGTAAATCTAAGGTTAGGCTAACTAAACTATCTTCAAGGGAAGTTAAGCTGGTGACCATTACAGAGTTGGGTTTAGACTAAATTGCACTCGGCCAACCTACATAACTCGTTTAATAAATAATAATTTTCCAAGTCAACTTATATAATACTCAATTACTGAGCATGAAGTTAAATCCATTATATTGCATGTTATCTATCTATTAATCATATAAAATTTAGATTTATGTTTTTAAGTGATTATTATTCATTTCGAGTTTAAAGTCTAAGGGTTTCCATAAAACCTGAGTCCAAGGCCCGCTACTAGCCTAACCTGATCCAACGGAGCGCGCCATTTAGCCCGGTTGCGCTGCTCTTGGGCCAGCCTCGTCTGCATGACGCTACCTAACTCAGTTAAATTCATCGACCATAAAGCCGTGCCTAACCACTATTTGTAATACGTATTTTATTGTTTTATTTTATAAGTAAAATATAAGGGGTTTTGCCCGCCAATCTCAAACCCCATCTAAGGAGCCCGTCATTTTTTTTCAGAAAAATGGTCAAAAGATGCTATCCCAATCCAAACACCTACACAATGGCCTTTGTTCTCAAGGCGTGTTCAATCGTATCCGCCATGGAGGAAGGCCGACAGGTCCACGCCAGTGTATTGAAATCTGGGTTTGGTTCTAGTCCCTTCGTTGAAACTGCATTGGTGAATTTTACGGTAAATGCGAAGACATCGTGCTTGCCCGAAAGGTGTTTGATGAAATTACTGACAGAAATTTGGTTGCTTGGAGTACCATGATTAGTGGGTACGCGAAAATTGGGTTGGTTAATGAGGCACTGAGTTTGTTTAGAGATATGCAAATGGCGGGTGTCGTGCCTGACGAGGTTACTATAAATCAGAAGCAGCTGGTTCAGACAGATCTTGAGCTGAGTACTGCACTGGTTAACATGTATGCAAAATGTGGGTGGATTGAAAGAGCTAAGGAGGTTTTTGATGCAATGCCGGTGAAAGATACTAAAGCTTGAGCTCAATGATTGTTGGCGATGGCACCATGGCCTTGCAGAAGATGCTTTGAAGGATTTTTCTCGGATGGAAAAAGCCAAGGTAAAAATATTGGAAAGTATGTTAGACAGAAAACATTATGGTAAAGAATTTTTCTTTCACAAGATGACTTTTATAAATTGATTGGGAAAACATGATATAGGATAAGGACATAGGATGGCTTACTCAAGGGTCTGTTTTGCCATTGAAGAAAAGTCATTCGAGCTACCGTGGGATGTGGTAGGAGAAGGCGTAAATATGTCATCGCTGCAAAGGGAAAGAGGTGTGGTTGCATGGATCCACTTTGGAGAAGAAGGTTTGCACACATTGTTAAAGGGTGTTGAGGTGTGTTGTAGAGAAAAGGTCCCTGAAAATTGGCGACAAGAATAGAGGGAGGGCAAGAGAGTTTTCAAGCTGGAGTGTCGATCAAATAAGGCTGGAAGATTCTTACAGTGCATGATGAGGGATGGAGAGGGGAAGAAACATAGTATTTTCTTTCCGGAAGGAAAGGGCTTCGGTAATGGGTGGTCGATCCTAGCAGGTAGCTTGAAAGAGGGATAAATATGTGGAGAAGGGTAGTGCCACCGCTTCTGGGTATTTTTGGGGGGTGCTTGGAGTCTGGTCGTTCTTTTGCCGAGGTAGTAAAGTATCAAAGGGGAGGAGATAACACCATTTGGGTGGATATAGGTGACTCCCATCCCAGGAGCTCTTGGGAATCTTGAAAATCGCTTAGTGGGAAGTTGAGCAACTTGCATTCTCTTCCGTTGGTAAGGGAGGTAGAATCATGGGCAAAGGCGGTGTGGAGGCTGAAAGGGGGGCTCATGGTGGCGTTTTTAAACAATGATTTACTGATTTTTTAGTTTGAAGGTTCAGAAGAGGCAAACTATGCTTTGGAAGGGGGCCTTAGAACTTTTCGAGGAGGAAGGCTGAATCTTGAAAGATGGAACCCATATTCTGGGTGTATGAAGAGGAAAAATCAGTTGAATAAGGCATGGGTAAGATGAGTATCTTAAATACTCATTTTATCCCTATGCTTTAGTTAGTTTTTCTAGTGTTTTTACAGCAACAAGTGCCCTAATGCTCTAAAAGTTCACTTATGATCGTGTCATCCATTTGGTGGAATTTGCGGCAAAATCGTGGAAAAGGCGTAAGGAAGCAGGAGAGGCTACTGCATTTGACGTTTTCAGACATCATATGAGCTTTATCGCATCAAGCCATATATTGATGGACTTACACTTTAAGAGCTTTCAGGATACCAAGAACAATCAAATTGGAGTTCGAACAAAGCAGTTATGCAAGTTCCAAACTTAAAGAAAATCAAGAACATTGCAACATCTCTTCATAGAGAGGCTATCGTATTTTGACGCTGACTTCATATGAGCTCCATTGCATCAAGCCATATATGGATGGATTCCAAGGAGCTCCACGAACAAGAACACCCAAATCGGAGTTCATACGACAAAGTCGCCGGGCTCTACGGTCAAGCAAAAACAGTAGATCGCAAAGAACATCGCGACGCCAGTACCAACATCGCGACGCTGCGTAAACAGGTAAAGCATCCCGACGTTGTCAGACGCTGTCGCGACGCTCGTTGGTTTCGTGGATTTTTAGCCCATTTCGAGCCCATAATGAAGGGTTTTAAAGCTCAAACCCGAAAGAGACGAGGAGGAGGTGGCGAGGGCTCGGAGAAGGGAACTTTGTCCACACTTTGGGACCAAGGAGGAGGTTGGGAGTTGTTTTTGAAGATTTGGGAGAAGATCATGAGATTTGTGGAAGAAAATCCGAGACTTACCATCATTTGATCATTATAGTTTCTTCTCCCTCTTTTCTCATGTTTTATCCTAAGTTTATGATGTATCAAACCTCTATCGTTTCAAATTGTAGATCTAGGGTTTTGGCTACATTGAAATACGGGTTTTATATCTATTTGCTAATGTCTGCTTTCTATTGTTTCTCAGGAATGCACCCCTATCGATTCATACTGTCTTCTATTTACATATTGATTTCCGCCAACTTTCAATGTGGTGAGTGGTTCTTTGCAAGATCCGAGAAGGAGTAAAGAACTGTGATTATAGATGAATCAACCTAATTAGCCCGGTAGTGTAGAAAATTACCTGTAATTAGGAGGCGTGTGAGACTTTTGATCTTTAAAAAGCATCTCTAATGCTTCGTCGAGCCGAGAAGCAAAAAACCTAGCTGCTACTGGTAGTTATTCGACCTCGGTAGAGCTATAATTAATTTGCACAAGAGTTGCCTCTGAGCATTTTCATGAAACAATGTGAGTAGAATTTTGACTTAGATCTAAGAGGATTGTCCGACGCACCAAGCAATTCTAGGACTTTATCATCTCTTGGTATCCCTTTTTTAGAAGGTGCGTAAAACTCTTGTTAGTTAGATTTAGAAATTTATTAGTTTAGTTTTTAAATTTTGTTTTACTATCACAATTGTTAGTTCGATATTAGAGAAGTATTATAATTTTGGCACTTAGCATCCTCGATTTTTCCTGTGGATCGATATCCAGACTTATGTACACTTTACTTGACAAGAGTATATTTATGAATAGACACTTTTTTTATATTTTTCGTAATTTTGATGCATAATATCACAAAAAACGCCACGCAAGTGATCGTAGGGTTACCACTACATCTATGGACATGTGACGTCTTGAGAATGATCAGGGATGGGTGTGAGGGATATTTGGCTACTGATAAGGAGATGACACATTAGACCGATGTGTTGTTATGGACAAGGATTTTGGTGAAGGCGGAAGGAAGGGAGAGGCCTAGTACAATAAATATTCTATCAGACTCAAGAAGTTATGGGTTACAGATATGGTGGGAACTACCGCCATGGGTAGCTGGAGTTTTCCCTTCAAAAGGAGTAGACACTGGACCGCAACATCAGGAGGGAGACGAGTGGAGTAAACGCGTTGATCAGGGCACGTGTAGTGAAAGGAAACAAAGCATTAATGATGGTTTGAAAAGTACCAGTGGCTTAGGGGAGGGGAAATCAGGCTTGGGTCTTTTCGACTATACCAAAACTAAATGGAGAGTAGTGGCTCAAGACCTGAGGATGTGCTGTGACCCAATCGTTGAGGGGTACCGATGTAAAGGGTCAGATCCACTTGAGGGGAGGATTCATTTGGATTATGGGTTAGAGGCAAGTTCGGATGGGCTAATCCTACCAGCCCATGAAATTACTTTAAAACCCAAAGATATGGGTTCTTAAAAAGGATTAGGGTTTAAGGCCCATGCCTTAGGCCCAAGGAGGTTAGAAGAGGCTGGATCCTCTTTTAATACCAAACCTAGGGCTCTTATGGGGTTGTCTTACAAATGCGTAAGGAGGAAAGGAGCGCAGTTTTGTTCTCTCAAACACAAGCAACAAGCTATGGGATTTGAGGTAAATGATCAGTCTCGTTTCTTTTTTTCCTCTACCTCTTCTCCTTCGTCAGAGGATCGATTCCACCCTGGGAGTTTGTTGGCCAGGGGGCCGGGTGTGACAAGTTTGGAGGGGGTGATTGTGGGGGGGATGGGCAAACACCTTTGAGGGTTATGCCGCCAACAAGTAGCCCGAGATACCTAGGTAGGGAGATGGTGGTGGTGGAAGAAGAGCAATTGACTCCAGCCCGTGGAGAGAAAGAGGAAGCCGGAGGGGGAGCAGGGAAAATGACATAGCCCCGTGGAAGAGAGCTGTTTCGACCAAATTTTGTGAGTTCCCAGGATTCCCGAGTGAAGGCCTGCAGAGGAGATCCTGAGCCTCATGACCAAAATCAATTCTTGGAGACAAAAAGGCAAAGGTAAGGGGGGAGTCGTGTCCACCAAGTTTGATAGGGAGTTGAAGAAACTAGAGTGGAATGTGATGGACAATGGGAGGAAGAAGAATAAGGCTCCTGGGAAAGGGGTTAGGGCTTCTCATAGTGGTGTTTAATGAAGCTCAGAATTTTGTCTTGGAACGTTAAGGGGGCTAACGACGAGGAGAAGAGAAAAGTTCTTAAGGCGTTCATTAAAATGCAAAGGGTAGACATTGTTTGGTTCACAAGAGAAACCGGAGAGGTTTCTCAAACAGGATGATCAGAAGTCTGGGTAGTGAGAAGACGAGTGGGTGGTTATTAGTGCTAAGGGGCTTGTCAAAGGAACCTATTTTTGGATACCCGAGTGATTTAGTTACTAGAAAAGTTGGAAGGCCAGTATACTTTATCTTGCAGATTTAAACTCCTAGAGGAGGATTTCATTGTGCTTTCAACGGTTATATCCCACTGCCTGGGGAGGAGTGGAGACCCCTGGAAGAGCCGGGGCCAAGTTAGGGGGAGCATGGGAGATCCTCGTGTTTAGAGGATTTTAATGCAATAAGAGTTCCTAGGGAAAGGAACAAGGTAGCATCACCCATTCAATGAGGCTCTTCTCCCCGGTTGTGGATGAGTTGGAGTTGAAAGACATCCCTATGCAGGGAGGCCTTTTTACCTGGAAAAGGGGCCTTAACAATGGCAGGATGGCTAGGTTGGACAGATTTTTAATCACTGAGGAGTGGGACTGCCAGTTTAGTAAGGTGACACAAAGAATCCTTCCAAGACCCACTTTTGACCATTCTCCAATATTACTAGAAGGGGGTACATGGCTAAATGGCCCCTCTCCCTTTAGATTATAGAATATGTGGCTTAAGGTGGAGGGGTTTAAGGAGCTCATTAGAGATTGGTGGCAGAGCTTTAAGTTTAGGGGGACACATAGTTATGTGTTGATGGAGAAAATTAAAGCTCTAAAAATAAAACTCAAAGCGTGGAACAAGGGGGTCTTTGGTAATGTGGATGAACAAAAGAAGTCTGCATTAAAAAAAGGTGGCTCTATGGGATGATATTGAAAGCCAAAGACCTTTGTCTGATGGAGAGCGAGAGGAAAGGATGGATGCTATGGAGGACTTTAAGAAATGGGCGATCATGAAAGAAATTTCTTGGAGGCAGAAGTTGATAGAAATTTGGCTCAACGAGGGTGATAGAACATTTGTCTCTTTCTCTATAAGATGGCAAATTTCTATAGAAAGAGTGAACAACATCGTGATCTGTTTAGGTGACCATTGGTTAAATGGTATAGAGGAAGTAAGAACTGGCATTGTGAATGCTTTTAAGGTACTTTCGCGACCTCCTGGGCCTCTGGAGGGCAGCCTGCATGTGCTGAATTTCTCTAGGTTGAATGACATAAACGCAATAAGACTAGAAGTGCCTTCTTACTGTGTTAAGAAAAGGGCGATGCTTCGTCGACCTGAATTCAGACAAGTGCCTGGGTCAAATGGTTTTACTTCGTGGCCTTTGGTAGTTTAGTCGATGTTGTTAAATAGGATACATTCGGGTCAGTTGTAGATTTTCATGAGCATGGGAGTTTGAAAGAAGCCTAAACTCAACCTTTATGGTTTTACCGAAAGAGGAGGGGGTTGAGAACCCGAAGATTTTAGACCCATCATCAACCGAAGCATTTATAAATCGATAGCAAAAGTGTCGGAAATAGCTAAAAAGTGGTGATGAATCGTGAATCCAACTCGAATGCCTTTGTGGAAGGCTGGAGACAAATTCTGTGATGCGCCCTGATTGCTAATGAAGTCATCGACTCAATGTTGAAGAAGAAGGAAAGTGGTGCTCTCAGGGAACTGACATAGAGAAAGCATTTGACCAGACACTGAATTTTCATGCAGAGTGCTATTAAAATGGGCTTTAAGGAGAAGGGGTTGGGATGGATTAAGTGGTGTATCTCCACTGCCTCTTTTTCATTCATGCTAAATGGTAGCCCTGAAGGTTTTTTAGAGCTCGGAGGGCTAAGGCGTGGAGATCCACTATCCCTTACCTTTTGTTCCGGATGCAGTTCTTTCCTTTTTGGGTGGACAGAGTCAGTATGAGTGCTTTTATTTATGGTTATAAGTTTAAGGGGAGGAATGGCAATGTAAAGGCGCATCACAATAATTGTTTGCGATGATACTCTTGTTTTCTCGCAAGGATATAAAGACCAAATGGATTATCCTCGAGTTGGATTTGCCTTTGGTTTGAAGCTCTTTCTCGTCGGAGAATTAATTCGGATAAAAGCTCCTTGCTACTCGTGGGTAGAGTTGAGAACGAGGAAAATTCTAAATTTGTGAGCCGGGTTGCAAAATCGGTCTCTACCAAAGAGAGTATTTGGGCCGCTTTCTGGGAGCAAAACATAAAGCTTCTAGTGTGTGGGATTTAGGTAGAAGAGAGGTTTCTAAAAGGTCAAGACTGAAAAGGCAATACATTTCTAAGATGGAAGATTTACTTTGATTAGAAGTACCCTGTCCAATCTGCCCACCTATATCATGTCCCTTTTTCAACTGCCTAGGAAAGTCAAGATTAGATTAGAAAAAATTCAAAGGGATTTTCTGTGGGGAGGTGGCAACCTTGAGAGGAAGATCCACCCCAGTCAACAGGATATTGTTTGCTCTGCAAAGTGGAAAGGAGGCCCAGGCATTCGTGAGTATTTCTAAATTCAACAAGGCTTTGTTAGGGTAAATGAAATGGAGATTTTCTATGGAGGAAAATTTATGTGGGAGGAATATTATTAATCTGAAGTATGGTACGGGAGGATGGGGGATGGTTCTCTTAACACCCTAGAGGCAAGCATGGGCCTGGGTCAGACATCCGCAAAGAAGTGATACAGTTGAGGCAAAACTATTCTATTGAGGTTGGTAACGGGTGTAAAGTCAGATTTTGGGAGGATGTCTGGTGTGGTGAAGCCCCTCTTTGTTCCTCTTTCCCTTCCCTTTATGAGGTGGCTAGCTCTAAAGGGGCTAAGGTGGTGAAGCTGTGGGAAGTCATAGGGACAGGAGGAGGGTGGAACTTTAGATTTGAGAGACACTTTAGTGATTGGGAGTTAGAAGAGGCCCAGAGATTCATATGTATTGTTAGTACTAAAACCTGCCCCCTCTCGATGATGGGTTTAGGTGGAATGAGGTAAAGGACTCGTGAGGTTCTCAATCAAGTCTAGTTATGACCTTTTGGAAAGTGGGAGGCAAAGAAGAAAGCCCGCCAAGAGGCATTTGGAATCCCTCTCAGGCCTGCAAAGGTGGGCTTTTTAGCGGGAGGTTTGGTGGGGGAAGATTTTGACTATGGATAAGCTTAAAAAATGTGGTTTCTCCCTTACCAACAGGTGTCCTTTATGTGGGCAGACGGAAGAAGTATTACAACATATTTTTATCCACTGCCCTAAGATTTGGGGCTTGTGGACTACCTTGTTTTTTCTATCAAAAGGCGAATGAGTTTATCCCTACTTAGTTAAAGAGCTGATAATGGGCTGGGTTTGTTTTCCTCTGAAAAAGAAGCAAAGTTTCATAGCCTCTGCATTTGTTGTGGGCAATTTGGATTGAGAGGAACAAAGTTGTGTTTGAGGACATGCAGTTTTCATTTGATAGGTTGAAGTCCTTTTCTTTAAGGTCTTTTTGTGCTTGGGCAACTATGATTCCTGATGTGAACCTTTCCTTTATAAGATGCTTGTTGTGTTCTATGTAGCTTATATGGGTTGGTAGGTTTTTGTCTTAGCCCTTATTTTGTGCTGTTTTTGGTCCCTTTGTATACTTTTCGTATACTCTTTGTATGTCTGCTGGCTTTACCCTTTCTAATATATTGGTTTGTTTGCCTAAAAAAAAAAAAAACATGATATAGCATTTGGGCATTTTAACTTAAAGAAAAGAAAAAACAGTTGTACGGTAATTTGATATAACTTTTTGACTCTAAATTGCTCTTTTGACATGTCTAAACAATCTAATTATTACCTACCTATACATATTTGAATCTTGTTATTGAGCAAAAATCATTTTTTTTATAACCGTAGATATCCGAGGTAGCTTATGCATATCTCGACCAATCCTATAAGATTCAAATTAACGACAAGCAAACTCACAATATTGAGGAGACTCGACCAACCATTATGTTAAATCCTAAAGTATTAGACCAAATGAGCCATCCATCAAAGTTTAATATAGACAAAAATTTTGAAAATTGTTTTCAAAACAATGAGAAATTAAATAAAAATAAAATTTAAAAATTAAAATTGAGACAATTATAAAATGATATAAAGTGAATTTTATTTTTCATTCGAAAAGATAATATATATATATATATATATATATATATATATATATATATATATATATATATATATATATATATATATATATATATATTAAAGTTGTTCTTTCGTATTCTAAGATAGAGAGCTAGCTTCATAGTTAATTTACTTGTACTGGATGTATGATTTATGTCTTAACTCATGGTTCTTGGTGAGTACTTTGCAGGTGGAACCAAACCATGTAACGTTCATTGGCGTTCTATCTGCATGTGCCCATAGTGGGTTAGTTTCAAGGGTCGGAGATAGCTTAGTCAAGCATGCTGGAATTTGGAATAATATCATCAATGGAGCTTTATGGTTGTATGGTTGATCTACTCTGCCGAGCCAGCCTTGTTGAAGATGCCTACGCCTTTGTTCAAACCATGCCCATCCCACCAAATCCTGTAATTTGGCGAACTTTACTGGTGGCCTGCAAGAGGAACAAGATTTTGGATATAGGCGAGGCCGCGAGATCGTTGCTCAGCGGGTTCTTGAGTTAGAACCACATAATGCAGAGAACTACATCCTCCTCTCGAATTTGTATGCATCACACCCGAATGGGGGAGATGATGAGCCAGGTGAGAAAGGTGATGAAAGATTAGCATCAAGGCCCTGGGTGCAGCTCCATTGAGCTGGATGGTTTGGTGCACGAGTTCGTGATGGGTGACTGGTCTCACCCTGAGGCGAATGAGGTCAGAGAAATCTTGAGGGACATATCTAAGCGGTTTCATGCTGTTGGGCACCGGCCGGGGATTTCCGATGTGCTGCGCAATATGGTTGATGAAGAGAAAGAGAATGCTCTTTGTGAGCACAGTGAGAGGTTGGCCATTGCTTATGGGCCATTGAAGACTAAATAACCAACGGTGATAAGGATTGTAAAGAATCTAAGAGTTTGTGGGGACTGCCATGAAGTGACAGATTATCAGCGCAGAGTACAGGCGCGAGATTATCGTCAGGGACCTGGTTAGGTTCCATAAGTTCGTCGATGGCTCATATTCATGTTGAGATTTCTGAAATGAGTATTAATCTTCCCTGCATGTTACAGAAACTCAAACATTACGATCATTGGAAGCTCAAGAGTCATGAAAAAGGCTCTCAAATGGCAGACGATATGTCATGGGATACACATGAAAGGAAGACATTTAAGAGGAAGAGGAAAAGCTTGAAATTAGGTAAAGACAAAGGTGGGTTTGTTTTTTTACTTAATGCTGAATAAAACTATTTTTCACCAAAGCAAATAATACTTACTAAGATAAGATAAGATTAAAATGCTTGGTTGAAAGCTGCCAAACGCCATCCACCCTAATCGGGATGATGAGAGGGGAGGAACATGCAATTGAGAAGGACATATCCATCTTTCCTCAATGTAAGCAACAGGAACCTGATACCAGCCAGCCTTGGCGAATTGGCCACATCTAGGGTATTATTCATTGATTTCTTGTTTTTCCAAATGTAAAGCTTTAAATTTGATAGATATGAGTGTGTTCTAGATCTGATCATGATGTTGGACTCTTATCTCAGTGGACTTTCAGTGAAATATGACTGGATCCTGTGGATTTGTGTATCACGAAATAGCACACAAATCTTTATGAGTGGATTCGACAACCTACCTACGTCCATGGGGCTTTGTCTAGATGAAAGGATCTTCATTGATCTGATTAAAGGTTTACAATTAGTCTTATGTGGTACGAGACTCTCTTTGCCACAGTTCCTTATTAAACCTAATTACTCAGTAAGATTCAAATGAACTCTTTGTTTCCCTCTACTGACATATTTATACCCACATTACATCAATATAAGATGAAGAATATAAAAACATCATCTTTCACCCGCAATTGAAAAGACTTTTAATATTAATACTGTCAGTATTTACACTCCATCTGCAACAAAATTCTAGGACTTGTTTGTTACTTTTAAGCCTTGCTTGAAATCTGTACTAAACCATCTTAAACCTCAGAATTTATGACTTTTGTGGATTCGGTATTGGAAGGCAGATAAAGTGGATCAAGTACCATGCAATATGACTCAACCTATACCTTCTTTTGTTCTTTCCTTTAAAGGTATCATGATGGAATTAAAGCTTGTTGCCTAAGTATCGTCTTTAGAATAAAATCTAGATTGTTTCTAGTTAGGTTTGATGGCACAAACGATCTGGATTTTCGGAGGATGTGGTGTTATCTGTTGCCCGATGATCCGGGTCCATCGGTTACTTGCTCCCAAATTCCTTAGCCTCGACTAGCGAGACTCATGTGCGTCCCGACTACTACGCTTTTAGTCAGGAACATAGTAACGGCGCGTCTCATCTAACATAAGATTGCCATAGTTTGAACTACTTGTGATGCAAGGACTTGCCTCTATTTCATCAAATTTTCATCAGGATTCGATCTCTGAAGTAGCTATGTTCTTTTAGAATACTTAAGATGAAGATATGGACAATTTCAAACCAACATTCTTCCCCTTTGTCCATGTCTTCGAAAAAAATATCCCTTAAAAAATGAGACAAGAAGATGCACTGAAAAAAGGGAGATAAGAGGCACTTGACACGTTTGAGATGAAGATTTTCATTTCATTGATTGTCTACCATTTTTACATTTCAATATAATTTAGAAGGGGATCAAAAGCGAAATACCATAACCCACATGCACTATTTCATACGAGTCAAATAAATGATAAAGTCAACTGCAGATTTTCAAAAATCAACTAAATAGGGAATAAATTGCAGAGGTGATTGGAGCTCAAAACATATCAAATAAGGCTACAGTACGATATAAACTCACCAGAAGCATACAAAAGTTACATAATATATAGAATTTGAATTTAATATGAATATCATTCTTTTCATCTTTTTTTTTTCCAAAAAATTTCAAATGGAACCAAATGCCCATATGCCCTTGAGGTCAAACCAACAAATTTGACCCAAAATCCTTGACTTTTAGATATGGATAAGGTCATATAGGCCGTAAATAAATGACATGTTACTTTAGCTAATTTCAAATGAGCAGCACTAACACGTGCCAATATAAGAAGAGTACATCTTTGAGGCTGATGATGCTTTTTTAACAGCCAGGTGGAGCGTCAGTACAGGTGATTAAGTAGGAACAATTTCTTGTGGGTAGTTTCACGGGCTCTGGATCGTCAGTAGGGAGGAGATGGGGGACTCTTCTTTGGGGCGATCTGCGAGCCTCTGGATGTGGCCTCCTCTACCTGAACAAGAAAGAAGGTGGGTCGGTGAGGCAGCTGCTGCCGCTCAGATGCCTAGAATCGGGTTCATATTGAGAAAAGATAAGTTCTTGGGAGGCGAATGTTTTTTAAATCTCTGGCCTGCTTGGAGTGGGGTGACTGGTATTTATAGTATATATTATTCAAATTGGAGGGTAGTAAGGATTCTTTCCCATTGGATGGAATATTTTCTCACTACATGAAATATCAGTTCATGTTGAGATAGTGAGATGATTTTGAAAATTATCCTCCTTCCTTATTAGCGGGAGATCGGTTTGATTTGAGATAAATTTGTTTATTGTGAATTATCTGTTTCTTTCTTGATGAAAAAAAAGAAAAGAAAAAGAAAAGAAAAGAAAAGAAAAAGAAGGATTTAGTTTGAAATTTAGTTAGATGTACTAGATAAGATGTTGGCCAGGATTATCATGCCCGGCATGTCAGTGAGATTTAGTCGATTTGCGGGATGTAGGCTTTTCAAATTATCGAAAATGATCGGCTGGGGACGGGTGAGCCTTGTTTTAAGGTTGAGTGCAGGGGCTTAGAGTGTTTCTTTGTTGTATTCTTAGGCTTGGGTAGTGGACTTGCGGCTGCGGCCCTGTTCCGTCGAAACGTGGATGTTGTCGTCAGAGCTAAATTATCAACCCACCCATAATGCTTTCCTACAACTAGAACAACTAAATAATTCTTGGTTTCCTACCATTGTCTACTGTGCAAAAGAATGATTTTTAGATAAAGCAACCTTGATATAATTAGTCATTCAGCTCTATTATGGAATTCACACACCATTTTCTGGAAAACTTATCTTAAATAATTAGTAGAAAATGAAATTAGAAAAATTGGAAGAAAAATTATAATTTTTACTCTATGAAAAAAGTGCTATCACCTACATCTCCTCCAAGTTCTAGAAATGACGTCATTTTGGGTTTGGATGATCAAAGTCAGTTGTGTATTTTCTTGGGTTCAAAGAATTTTCTTTTGGAGAAGATAGAAGATAAGAATCAGAAGGCCTTGGAGGAAGACATGATCGCTAAAACAATTTAGGCAGAAACGGTTACGATATTGCACAGGAAAATCGCAGGCGTGAAGCCAAAGCTGGGTGGAGCTTGTTGCTATTGACAATGGATTTTTCTTAGTCCGGTTCTCGTCGGAAGAGGATTATGGTTTTAATATGAAGGTCCATGGATATTTTAAATCATTATCTCGCGATAAGACAATGGCACCACAATTTTGATCCGAACCAAAATACCTTGGCGAGCCTTCTTGTTTGGGTGAGAATACCATGCTTGCCAATTGAGTATTTCGACCACTGCTTCTTAATGAGAGTGGGTTCCAAGATTGGGAACCCAATCAAAGTCGATGATGCCACGAGCATGGTATCATGAGGACACTATGCAAGAATCTATGTGGAAGTGGATTTGATGAAACCGTTAGTATCCAAATTTAGGCTACGAAGAAGAATTCGTAAACTGGAGTATGAAGGTATTCACGTAATCTGTTTCGAGTGTGGCATGTATGGCCATAGGAAGGAAGAATGTCCCTAGGCCGTGGATGAAAACGTAGCAATACGTCAACCATCGATAGACGATTCCAATAAAGAGGTGACCGATTTCGGTGAAGGGAGACGTCTAAGGAAAGGAGAAAGAAAAATGAGCGTTGACCGTATGGCATTCTTAGAAGTCACGAAGTCATTTGGGCTCTAGATGTTAGCTAAGAGAAAATTACGTCATTCACATACCAATCAAGGTAGGCTGTATAACAAAGAGGGCTATCGAAATGGCAAAGAAAAGTCTAAAGATGGAATATGAGGTAATCATGGGGTGCTTAGAGCACTATTCGGGGATCTCAATTTGCTATCCTAGTTTGATGAGTGAAGATAATCATATTGAAGATATGGTGAGTGAAGAGAATCATTTTGAAGACCCCAGCGTGGAAATTAAGGCACTAATGGATCACCAAGGCAAGAATAGGGTTCAAAACGGCAAGCCTCAATGAGAGGAAAGGAAGAGGCCGCACGTGATTGTGGCTGCTCTTAACACTGCACGTTCACAATCTTTCCTTAGAGAACCATACCAGCTGCGGCTAGCATCGACAGACAGGAAATCGTGGGAGGAATTATGAAATAGTGGGAGGAAGGATAGTGGGACCAGGGCCAGGCTGCTGCTGAGAAAAGCCACTGGGTGGTGGAATGGCTCAAGCAAACGCTACATCCATCAGGAACATGTGGTCCATGTCCAGAACCCGCAACCAGTCGTGATATAGTCGGAAAAACCTGTTATTCCCATGGGAGATCATCAAAATCAGCAGGAAGATGGCAAAGCATTTAGTGATTCAGGAGTTCTCACGTGAGGATGATGATGGTGATCCAACCCAAACTCATCTGAACCCCTTGGGAAAAATTATGAAGAGAGAACCCTAGATGATGGTAACATGCTACGCATCCCTCAACTTGAGGATGCGTAAAGCAACGGATGGTTCTCCAGGATCTTTACATGTGTACATGTTTTTCCTCTCGCTTTCTGTTTTTTATGAGTTTCGCAAAACTTTGTTGTCTGATTGTAACGGAGCATCTTTGAAGAATTTTTTCAGGACTTTAAGGGATTTGGTGCATAGCCGAAATCCTAGCTTGCTTGGCCTCTTGGAAACTAAGTGCAGTGGGGAGCACGCAAATGGTATTTGTAACAGACTCGGATTTGATCATTGGTGAGTGGAAGCCCTAGGCCTTAGTGGGGGCATTTGGTTGCTTTGGAAAGATACCTTTGATCTCCTCATCCTCAAAACTCATCTGAATTTATCCATGCAATAGTTACATCAAACAAGAAGCAATCTGGTTTTGTCCATTATCTATAGCCAATCCACAACCTTCGAAAATTCCTCTGGCATGACTTGAATTAGAATGTCATAGGAGACAAAGTCCCTTGGATACTAGTGGGAGACCAACTCGGTCTCAAGCTCGGATGAAAAATTACAACTCCTCAACTTTTGATTAGAGAGAAAGAAGTATGGAGTTTAATATGGGCTATTCAGGGCTAAATTTTCTGGACAGAGGGAACTCACCCCAATGTGGAGTCACCAGCTGGGACTTCAATATGAGTCTCTGCTTCAACTCTTGAAGAATCAGAGATTCTCTGTAAGCTCCATTCAGACCACTCCTGATTGCTCATCGACCTTGTTGGCAAGACTGCCACCCCCATTTTCGTATGTTTCGCTTCCAAGCAGCATGATTTACCCACCCAAGCTTCCTCTAGTTTGTCAAGATCGTGGGACATCTCTTCCCCCTTATAGAACAACAAATTATTAGCCACCAAACTTCAGCAATGGGAAATAGAGACCATTTTTGGACTCATAGAGAAACGAAAGAAGAGAAGAGACTCTAGGGTAGAGTTGCTGGTATACAAAAACACTTTCCAACCTGAGCCGTGATCCTTAAGAGAGTGAATATAAACTCCAACGTGACTAGAGATTACTCTCAACTAAGGAAAATTTGCTCTGATTCCAATGTTCAAGAGGACTGGATAAGAAGCTCAGGAATCAATATACTAGATTTTATCACGCCACCACTTCTGTTAAGAACCGCAATAAAAGAATTGAGGGGTTGTTTAATGATAGAGGTGAGTGTATTACTAACCCTACTGCCCTTGAGACATTGGCACAAGAATATTTACACACCTGTTCAAGACGGAGGGCTCCACCACAAGCTCAGTTGTTGCCCATAGTGGCTTTCCCAGTCAATGGGACATGGCAAATAATTCATAAACCTTTTACAAAATATGAGGTCAAAGGCCTTTTCGACATGACCCTAAGGCTCTAGGTATTTGACGACTTTCATGCTGGCTTCTTTTAAAGAACTGGGGAAATATGATTGGGGACTCCCTCTGCAACTTTGTCCTTCATTTCTTCATTCAGGTTGTCTTCCGGAAGGTGCTAATGACACTCACTAGTGCTCATCCTAGGGTGAAAGATCCAGATAATATCACCTAGTTTGCACTTGATTAGTCCATGCAACGCGTTGGGTTTAAGGTAATTACTTGAAACCATGGCAGTAGGCTCAAGGAGATCATGCTCAATATATTGAATCAAAGTAACTTCATTCTTGGGAGGCAAGTAATGGATAACATTCTCATTTACCGGGAGGTATCACTCTACCTTCCTACCGGAAAAAAGGAAAGGAATCATGCTGATCAAGGTGGATCTAGAAAAAGCTCGCCCATGCTCAACTGGGGATTCATAAAAGATAAACTTGAGGCAATGGGCTCCCAAACACCTGGATCGGAATATCATACATGTATTGAAGCATTGAGAATGTCTATAATTTGGAATAGGAAGAATCTTGATTAGGTTCAAACCTGGCGAAAGAGAGATTAGATAAGGCGATGCGATCAGTCACACCTATTCGTCCTATGCATGGAAAGACTGGGACACCTCATCAACCATGCAATGAGTGAAGGGAGATGGAAACCTATAAAGCTATCTAAGGATGGGCCACCTATATCTCATATTTCTTTTGCTGATGACTTACTTCTCTTTGCAAAGGCTACAACATATCAAATAGAGGTGATCATGGACCGTTTGGATAAATTTTGTGACTTTTCGGGGCAAAGAGTAAGTCATCCCAAATCTAGCATAACTTTCTCTACTGGGATTGATGTTGAAGTGGCCATAAGAATCTCAAATATATCAAAGATCCTAGTTACCAATATCCTAGAAAGGCATCTCGGAGATCAGCACCATCATGTGGGAAAAGAGTCAACTTTGGAGCCATTTATTATATCATGGGTGCATGGAAGGGGCGGCTTGAAGGCTAGAAAGCGAAGAACCTTACCTGGCTGGAAGAGTAGTACTTGTGAAATTTATTACAGCATCAGCCTTATCTGTAATTGCAAGTCACCTCTTGCTGATGCTGTGTAACACCATTGATAGGAAAATCCGTACTTTCATCTAGAGTGGACCTCAGTCAAGGGGACGTATCCACCTGATAAGATGGGAGATTGTGACGAGAAGAAAAGAAAATGGGGGGCTCGGGATTAAAAGCATGCAGATTATCAACTTGGCTTCCATGGCCAAGTTAGGGTGGGGGTTACTGACCGAGCCAAACAAGCTTTGAGCAAAGGTTTTGAGCACTAAATATGTTCATGGCAAGGTCTCTCCAAATAAATTCTTGAAGAAAAGACAATCCTCCAATGCTTGGCAAGGTATTGCTACAACATGGCCCCTTATTAATAAAGGTTTAAAGGCTAAGGTGTATAACGGGAAAGAAACACTATTTTGGAGAGATAAGTGGCTAGGAGACTCTCATCTCTTAGATTATGCCATATCAACGCATCTCTGCTGGAGTCCTATAAATGTGTGAAAGACTACTAGGATCATGGATTAGGCTGGCATTGGAATGTACTCATGGTTTGCTTCCATATCAAGACATGAGATGACTGAATACAACTAGTATCCAGCAAATGATAACGAGAGGGATGCTACTTGTTAGGGGTTAAGCAGTAATGGAAATACTCCTTTCTTCAGATTATGAAGCCTTAATATCTCTAGCAACAACTGGTGAGTGCCACTTAGATGGATTGGAAACTCCATATCCCTCAAAATACAACAATTTCTTTGGCTAGTTTACCACAAAGAAATCTAACCAACGGAGATGAAATAAAGGGGTCTGAGGAGGATCCTAGTTACCCTTTTTGTACTGAAGTTAACAGGGATGGTTACCTCTACAGAGTGTACCGAGTTATCCCTGTTTGGGAAGTATGTAGCCGACAGCACATCAACAGAAGCAGGCTAAGCTTTCGTTCAAAGATTGGGTGAGATGGAATTTAAAAGAGTACGGTGCATGGGAATAAGGGTCCCTAGAAGAGGAAAGCATTGCCGTGTGTCTTTGGATAATTTGGAGATGGAGGAACGATGGAAATTTTCAATATAGAGAAAGAGATAAGCCTGAACAAGAAAGGTGGCCTGGATTGTTTCATATATTAAGGAGATCACGTTAGCCTTTTCAAAGCCCAAGCAATTGCTTGTCGGGGAGAGCTTAAGTCAAAATGAATTGGATACAGTGGAGCACCTCCTTTAGGATGGAGTGAAACTAAATGTCGACGGAAGCACTCTAAAGGAGTCGAGGACAGTAGGGGCAGGAGGAACTATCATAGATGCAACAGGAAGATGGATAACTGGGTTCACTGCTCAACTCGAAGGTCGCTTGATTGAGGTTGTAGAGACGTAGGCTTTGCTGCATGGCCTAAGATGACGTGGGATTCTAGGGTAAGGAAATGCATCATTGAAATGAACTCCCTGATTGTCTCGACTAGATTAAAGGGGGTGGAGGAGGTTTTTGTTTCCCATGCTAAGTGCTTGGTGCATGAATGCAAAGAATGACTCAAACGTAACTAGTTAGTCCCCTACGAAAACGTGTGCGGAAGGTAATCAGATTGCAGACTCGACTGGCTAAACTCATACAATGCAACATGGAGAGACCAAAATTGGGTGTAGCCCTCTTGAAAGTTTGGCGGAAGTTCTTCATCAGGTTGCTATAGGGACCATGAGGTCGAGGTGTTTTGACACGATATTAGTGTTGTAGGGTTCACTCACCACTCAGTTAAAAAAAAAAATCTTTTTTTCTTATGTCAGTATAAGTTGTCTGAGCAGACTCGTGCATATATAGAGTAGCTAAGCACACTACTAAAATTTAATCGCATTTGGTAGGAGGGATTATAAGAGCAGGTAAAGCTACTACTATGTGGTACAAATTCACATGCTTCAATTGAATCGTTGGTTAGGTTGAAGGACTGTATCTCCACCCTACAGGTTGAGATTAAGAAATATTCTCTTTGATCTATTAACAAATAATTATAATAATAATCATGGATTATTTTTATTGTCATAGGATGTAGTACATATGGCAAAGGCTTTAAGCGCTCACTTTGGATCTTTCTTTTTCTTTGTGTTTGAGATTTCACTCATCACTCCATTAACTTTTCTCATCTTGTTTGATTTAACAATCTCACTTGATAATGTTTTATTTTCTTATGTAAAATTACTTTATTCCAAGTTAAAATAAAAAGTGTACAGATTCAACAAATAATTGTAGAAAAATAGTTTGCAAGATTGCTTACCAAATATAATAAATATAAACGTAGTTTAAAAAAAAATATGATTTCTAATTCAGACTAAAGATTTATTACTAAAACTTGACAAATCCTCAAGGAATTGGAATTTTATTTATTTATTTTTTTTTAAAGGGATCAATTTATCATTTAATACATTAAGTTCAACAAATATTGTAGAAAATAGCATGCATTACCAAATATATTAAATATTAATTACAATTAAATATTATAATGTAACTAAGCACAAAAAAGAAACCCATAAATATTTAAATTACTAATTTTATCAAGAATGCATTGCCCTGAATAAAGGATGGCAATATTAGTAAGGTGGCGTTTGTTTTTGACTTAATCTTTGAAAATTTGAATAACCTCTTCATTAAGGTGTTTGTTTTTTAAATTTTTCATGACTTGTGCAGAATTTTTAAAGGAATTCTGAATAGAAAAGTAAGAAAATATTTGGTTCCTGATGAGAAAAGTCGTTTTCCACAAAATAAGAAAAAACTCAATCATTGTCGATAAAAAAAAAAGAGCGAAGCGATATATTTCTGGGATGACCACGGGGTTTGGAGACGGGGCGGTCTCATCGTGACCGGCTCGTTTATTTTTCAATTCTCCAAAGCGTCTCCGTTAAAGTAACTGGCGGGACGAGCAGAGAAAATTCTCAAACTCTCCCCTAGTTTACATTTTATTTTGTTTTTATTTTTAAATTTTTTATTTTTATATTTGCTTTTTATTTTTATTATATTAAAATTAATATTTTTTCATAAAAATAAAAATATTGTGAATTTTATAAATTATTTATTAAAAAACATTATAATAAGAATAGTATTTATATTAAAGTATAAAAATAAAGTAATAAAAAATATTTTGAAATATAATCGGAATGGTGCTTATTATTATTATTTTGGATATATGGTTCATATTAACTGAACTCGGGTTCGTTTACATCAGAAAATCGAAAAAATGTCTGGTAGATTAGATCGCTGACGAACTTATCGCGCAGAAAGTAGAAAATTTCCGTTTGTCTCGAATTATTGAAACTTTTGAGTCACTAGATTCCAGCGAGGCAATTTATGGCCTTGATCCGTTTAAATTATAAGTCTGAAATTTTCTAAACTTTCTGAACCCTTGTATTGGTATTATTTTATTAACATTTTGCCATTTTAGAAAATTTCTAATTTTTCTTAGAGTTCTATAAATGCTGTCTCGGGCAAGCCTTCGGATTTAGAAATAAAACAAGCGATTAAAAATCAGTCAAATTAAATAACATGTGCCATTAAATGCGAGGCGGAATGAGAAGAACCCTAAATAATATCTTGGTTGTGTTCCTCTTCGACTACGCAATGTTAAAAAACAAGCAGGCTTATCTTGTATTTATTGAATCTTATTCGACGATGTTCAAATAAAGTTATTCGGCGTTAATTTTGACTTATAACATAACCTAAATTGCCATGATTACATTATATTTGAGATGTGATATTTATGTTTTAATTTTAGGATATCTAAAGCATATGATGTATTTTAAGTTTATGAGGTATGATAGCACTTTAGGGTTTTCTGTGATTTTTCCTAGCATTGGAAATACTTATTAGGGTTTATGGGATTCAAAGTATTGTGTGTGTGGGTGTTGGGGTTTTATGTGTGATTTTTCCTTATTAGCGCGACATAAACTATGGGTTTTTTATTCCTATTTAGGGTTTCCAAATAATTGTGGGTTCTTGTTTCAAATCTTTTCATTTTATTGCATATCTTCTATTTTCATTTTGAAAAAAACAAAAAAACAGGCCATGGAGATGAACACAAGAGAGGAAGATTAACTAAGTGTGATCAACAAAGTAATAAACAAAATAGTCATCTCTTTTTATTCTTCTTTTCATTTTTGTTTGGATATATTGTCTTAAAGTTTGCTAAGCAGACAAATTGCCATTATTTATTTCTCTCTCACTCAAGATGGAAAGTAATTTGGTTTGGATCTGTTAAATCATTTCGTAGCATATATAGATTAAATTCTGATTAATAAATGACAAAGAATAAGGATCTCTTGGAACAACATGTGTTAGGAAACTGGTTTGAGCACTGAGTAAGTCGAGAGACCAGGAAACTGGTTCTCAGTTTGTGTTTATTGGAAAATTAGAGTCCGTTTTTCGAGTCCAGTAAGCATCCATGATCCAGTTTTATTATTAGCCAATTCCATTTCCCATGTCCTGTACGCATAATGGAGTCCTATCATATTCATCTAGAAATTAATTGTCCCTCATTTATTTGGAAATTAGTGTGTTGAGACAACAATAATCACTAAGAAGACTTCTCTGTGAGTGTGATTAATCCCATACTGCGTGCAAAGTGGACATTGTGAGATTGAGTTTACTCATGGAAATGATAAGATCCATATTAATTGGGGCATTGAGTAGGAGCAGTGCCCTGTGCTGCAAGACTCGAGATTAATCTTGGTAGTGCTGACGATGGGGACCAGGCACCGGACGCCTAGACATGTCTCAGAGGCAGAGACATAATGTGGGAGGTTGTTGGTTGGGACAGTTCAAACCCCCAGGCTGCATGTGAAATGGTTGATATTTGGGGATCAGGCCCATATATATAGTACAGGAGATGTAGTAGTTGGCTTGACATCGCATTGGGATCAGGCAGGTGGCTGATTGAAATTCAAAGAGTCTTGAAGCCTTTTCCTATATAATGACTCTGCCCCTTGACACAGGGAGGATGTTGGCAGATTAGTATTGTCTTGAGAGTGTAGTACCTGAGAGTTCTTTAATGTAATTGCCAAATTTTTAATAGTTTTGTAATTACTTGTTGGTGTAATACAGTTGAGATTTTCCCGTAAAAGTAATTGTTGCCTCTTTATTGCTTTAAAAAGACTCAAGGAAGTTGGCTGGGAGGATGGATTCTTGCTTTGCACCTGAAATTTGTGGCCAGAATTAATCTGTGTGACACTTGCTGTTTGCAAAGCAATGCACTAATTAGAGCTCATGTTCTGCGTCATGCTTATGTGGTTGGATCATATATGTTGACCTTGTCAATTTGTTGATGTCCACACTTTGTACATACCTTAAGCTAAACAAAACTAGAGAGACTTGGCCTATGAAGTGTCTCACGTATTAATTATGTCATGGGATTCAGGCTGACTCGATTAATAGGATTCGACAGGGTTCTGAGGCAGCAGGAACATATGGACTCTTACGCTTGGTGAGCATTGGTATATCCAAGTCTTATAATATGTCGACATAGTACCAAAAGTCAAATAAAGTAACTAAGTAATTAATTGTTTGCAGTCATCACATCTCTGATCTTTGATTATTTGCATATTCAAAGGCTATACATTTACAATTCTTGATCGGAGTGCGGGTTTCATTTGATGAACTACTGATCTGATGACTTGCAGAAGAATCTTGGAGTTCTCGGATGTCTTCTCTGTACCTGGGATTAAAACCAGATACTAAGCTTTACGCTTAGTGGGAAACCTCTATAATATCCACCATTTTACGAGTTCTAATAAGCATCATAAAAATAAATGGATCTCTCGAAATTACATGCATTCATCTCATGGATTTATACCATTACTTATGGCATTCTTATAAAAATTTTAGTGGTACCCACTAGTTCATTATGAAGTATAGTGGTGCACCTCTTTGGACTTATCTTTGTGTCTGGGACTTATATTTATTAGGGTTTCATTGGGAGTTATAAACTTACTCATGTTGAAAATTACCAGTAAAGTGTGTAGATGGAAAGAATACACATTATAATATAACATTTATTATTAGGTTATTATCATATAATTTATATAGAATACAGACCCGGTCAACTAATAAAAGTGTAAGACTTTTGAATAGTAAGTATCAGAATATACTATCAGTGCAGAGTGAAGTAGCACAACATGATAGGATTGTAGATGAGCAGGAGTGTGCAGCACTAATGGGACCGGGAGTGCGTGCTGCTGTGGACAGGAGTCAGCGTGGCATGCTAGGACGGGAGTGTCGTATCATGAGATCTGAAGTACTGTCAGGCAGGGAGTCAAGTGGCTGCTTAGTAGAATAAAATCTTAATGGGGATCAAGACATGAGAATCTGCGAAGTACTAATGGGAGTCTTGGGACCTTCAGCAGGAATCTGCCATGATGCTGCTAATCGGGTGGGGCACTGCAGATCTGCGGGCACAACGAGATTACCAAAGTACTATTGAGCAGAGTGCTATGTCGGTTAATGCTTGGTCTCGGTATTTTATAATTATATGAGTTCGGTAGCACCTATCATATAATAGGGCATTCTTAGCCTTATGTGTTCATAACGGTCGTATTTCTCATATCAGTAGAATATGATCGTATATGTCTTTGCCATTAGTGTATTACTTGTGCTTACATGAATCTACTTTGCAGGAATTGGGGTAATCGATCGGATCATCTGGCGAAGTTATGACACATTTTCATGCCAACTAGTCATTTTTGCCGATTTTAGGGACGGTTGAGATACTCCCTTTTGGGGTCTTAACCATATTTGACACTATGTGTTTTTATTGCTCTTTTAAGCTAAGGTGCTAAGGGTTCTATTCAATTGGAATCACCAGTTTGGAGCAGATACTAAATTCACGTCGAAGCAGCGGACTACTCATATGATCAAGCGATGAAATGGGGCACACATAGCCACTTTGATGAAATTTTAGAGTACCATCAGTTCAAATTTGGTACCCTGTGATTATCTTTGGTTCTCTTGACGTCTATTTTTATTTGGCCACTTGAATCCTCGAATGGGACCAAATGACAGAGTTCCTTGTGAAATACAAAAACTGGTGGAAATAGGAAAAACGAAACGGGGGTGTGCAGGGTACACCTCTAATGTCTTGGTACTTGTAAATGATAATTTGAAAGTGTACCAGTACAAGCTCAAGTGTCACGTGCGCTACCAAAATCTTGAATGAATGTTTTCTCCCATTTTCATGCTTTCAATCATAAGATAAAAAACCTGTCATAGTTCCTCTAGTAACTATATTATGGGTTATAACCATATAAGCCAATTATAAGTTACTCAGAGGTTTAAATTGTAAACTACTAAACACAATCACCATGATCCCTCCTCCAAAATGGATTTCGCCTGTCTTATTTACATTTAGAATTTTGTAACACTACTTTCAAGAAAACTTTGGTTGGGATGTGTCTAAGCAACCTAGATTGGAACAGCTCTAACATTAATTATAAACCTTATGAAGATTTGAAATTAATTCAAGTATTCATATAGTTCATATAAGTCAACTTATCCAGCACCTTGGTTTGCTCCACTCCCTTCTCTTCTTATATATTTATTATCAGCTATTTTTCTCCTCCTTCCATTAGCTTATTGTTTAGGGACCAAATGCGTTTTGGTCATACATCTCTTTATAATTAAGTTTTTAATTATTTCTTTCTATTATTCTTTAACTCAATTATGATCCAGATTTCAAAATTGTGGCCTCTATTATATTAACCCTCTCTTTTAATACCCCTTTTGGGACAAATTGGATTTTTGTCTTTATATTGGAGTCAATTTTAGTTTTTTATAATCCTCTATATTAGCAGTTAATTGCAGAAAATTTTAATTTATGTTTTCAATACCTAACGTGTTAGCTCAACCAAAGGTATATTGAGTACAAATTCTCCCTTAGAAATCAAATTTAGTCTCAAAATTGCAAACTTAGTGATCTTTATGCCCCTCATTAATGAACTCTGGTTCTATAACTTCTTCTCTTGTGATGTTGCCAGTACCTTCCTGAAGGACTTGCTTGTTTAATGTGTCTTATTTCTAGTCTAAGAATAAACAAACTCTTCATCGAAGTGAAATCTTCTTGTACTTATATATCTTGACCAGTAATATGTGGTAAGATTAAAGGCGATATCTCAAACATGACACCATCAGATCACATCATATGTATTGGCTAACTCAGGAAGAAGTGCACCAACCAAATCATCCTTAGTCAGCTCTTAAAAAACTGTAGGGCCAATGATGTCAGACTCAGGTTCCTTTTCCTTCAGAATGTATCACCGGAATGCTTTGCTGCCCTATCTCTTGCTGTACTCTATATCTTTCTCTTCAAATTAACTCAGACCTTTATCTATCTGAGCACCAATCTCTGTTGAATAGATTTGAACTTTCAAACTCAGTTTCTTTTACCAATTGGAATAAGTGTCTTATATCATTATCTCTATTCAACCGTAGCGGTTCATCGATCTTCCTCTGGGGAGCTTCATCTGAGACCATACCAATCTTGGTTGATATTGTTATTATGGAAAAATTCCATGGTGGAGCGTACCTATCCTTCAGAAAAATCTAATACCTGATAAAATATGTTATCACAGATCCTCTTTTAGTATCCATCTGTTTGTGAAT